>JBAIZZ010000218.1:135374-303238 GCA_037355905.1 Heliconius aoede | reverse complement strand
TATATATATATATATATGGATTCTAATGCCGTGAATTTTAGTTGTAATTAGCTGTGATTGAAAGTGGGTTACATAGAAAAGATTAACGTGATGTAATACTTTCACTATTGGCTGCGAGTATAACCCAACTCGATAAATGGATTATTTCACATAAAAATATTTTTTTCAATTTACACCAATAGATATTGAAATAAACGCGTTCAATCCAATAAATTCTTCAGCTTTATAATTAGTGTAGATTTATTAAAGTAATCACAAAAGGAGAAAATCTAGATCCATATGGTTAACAGTTCTTAAACAAACAAAAAAATGTAAATTACTTTACTAATTCAATAAGACGCTAAAATATGACAATTCCATAAAAAGAGTTTAATTATCAAAATTTGCCTTCACTCCTTTGAGTAAGCCGATATTGATGAAACATATATTATAGCTCATTGTTGTAATTTTTCGAATATATATAAATATATTCTATATCCATAAAATAAACTAATATTTTCACTATTAAAAACATTTTATTTATTATAAACCGAAAAAAAATATCCCGTCCAAAAATACACGCATATGAAAATATGTTTGAAACACACCATTCATTGACGGTCGTCATAAATCGGTTACATTGCGACACGTCTTAATTACTTAAAAGGATGATACATGCTTAAGAGGAACACCTGCTGTGTGTGTCTATATCTGAGTATCCGGTAAGCCCAGCTGCCGAGGTTATGATGGCCGACGACGCGGTTATTTGGTCTCATCTCCGATAGAATAAATTAATTACGACGTATGAAATAACTAATAGTATATATATATATGTGGAAATATAATAGAAAAATTTCAAAATTCACTTCCTCGAGTGAGGATCGAACCTACAACCAATCGCGTTTGCAGTCACACTCTATGCCCCTACGCCACTCTTGGCCTCATTTTGACTATAAGAATATTATTAAAAAAACATCAGCATAGAAACTATCAGGAAAAAATCAAGTGAATTCTATTCAAGAGTCACTTGGATCCACAATCGACGGTTTGATGATGGATACTATAATATATAGTATTATTTTAAAAATATTATAAAATAATAATGCCATTCGGCATCATTATTTATATTTCGAATATAAATCGAACTTAAGCACATATTTCTAAAGAAAATATGAACTGACTGAATACCTACTATAACACTGTAAATAAAGAATATATATATTCTAATGTAAAAATAGAGAGCTATTAAAATAATATTTTACGTAAAAGAGCGTTGACATCGTTGACGTTAATACTTATGATATACCTACTACATTTTATTTTTGAACAGTGGTATTGATATGTTCTGTATTCTTAATGTAAAATGAACTCTCAATGAAGTATAATTATTTAACTACAATATCTATATAACTATCCATCAGGTGCCATAAAAAACAACTTATTTATTTATAATATATTTACTTAATCAACTTTGAAATTAGCAAATATTTATTGTTTTATTATATTATACAAATATATTATATTATACTATGCAATAGTATATTTTTTTATTTAAAAATAAAATGCAGCAAATAATAATATTTTACTTTCAAACAGGCGTACGGTCATTTGTAACGGTAGCGCTCACGCGTAACCTAAAAGGACATTGGAAATTTAAGAGATTTAAATTACGAAATAATTATAGAATTGTTCTTTTTAGGGTTTAAAAGAGCCCGAATATATGGAAAATATTTAGTATAGTTAAAACATTTTAACTCACGCAATTAATATTATAGTCTTAATTTCTTTGGATTGGTTTACAATTTGTCTGTCTGTCGGTCTGTCAAACCATTTCTCAAAATTGCACGAAATAAAATGAACTTATCTACGCATTTTGTATGAAAAAATTAGCAGGATAGGCAATGTATTGTTAACTATGTTAAGACATTCTTTTCTCAATAGGATACTTCCGTTTCCCGTTAGCGGCTGAACTCAACGCAGCGCTTTATCTCGATACTAAAAAATTAAAATCGGTAAAATGAAAATCTTATATTTTCATTCCCATGAGTGATAATCGAACCCATAACCTGTCGCATTTACAGATGCACGCTTGTGCCCCTGTGCCACGAATGGCTTCAATCTGAATATTCCGTTCATGTCACTTTATAGGTACTCGTAACTCTGATAATGCATGAAGTAAATACTTCGATAGTAAGTAACCAGCAGGGGAAATTCACATGAAATAATACTTTGTAGGCAAAGCGATTGGGCGCATCCCAAGGGAAACATAAAATTGCTAAACCTTCGCCGAAATTGAGAAACTTGTTGAAAAATCTCACTTGAGGGATACAAACAGTTCTATATGTTATTTCCAATGTAATATTAATATGAATATGTATTTACCACATAACTCTTATATTTACAAATACATCATATGTAAAAAACAATCGTTTATCGTGGTAAGGAAAATTACCACGATAAACGATCAAAGCATGAAGTTGAGAGTTATTTAAATGCAGATTTATTTATAACGATATCACCTACAATCTACATAACAGTAGCAAACTTACGAGATGTAAATACGTCTTACTTACGTTTCTGGTCTAACAGTAAATATTGATTAAACTTTACTGTAAAGGAGATTATGTTATTGTTAGGAAATATATTAGAAGAAAATTGACGTTAAAAATCATGTAAAGTGGGGTAGGTTGAGCAGAAAGGCAGGCCCCGTCAATATTAATGCCGGTATTAATGCCAGGAGAAATTCCATTACATTTTAAAAAACCTTTTATGAGATGGTTAAAATTGTATAATAAACGTGTAAAAAAATCTTTGCAATATTGAACAGAATTTATATACATTTATTATTATTCAATAAATAAATCTGAGCGCCTTGTATGTCAATCATTCTTCTTCTAAGGGGGCCTAATAGGCTATTACTTCTGCCATTTGCATAGTAACTGCTGTCGTTAGGGGGTTCAGTCAATGCGACGCTGTCATACATCACAATAGAGTTCGGGCATAAAGGCTATATAGAGACGGAAACATATCGCTTGTAATTTAGACTCATTATTCTAATGAAGTTTAATTAATAGAAAACGCGAGCCGCTGGCGCTGGCGTCAATCTGTCAGTCCAATACTCGTACATATCCATTATAATTAATTGATTATAATATTCTAAGCTCGTGTTATGTGATTGGAAGTTGCTTTAGAATAGTGCGACTTATGTGTATAATCAGCGTCACGATGTATACCGCATACAGCAGAGTAGGCAGAGGGAACCTAGTGTTAGGACACTCACACTAGGTTTGCCTCAACTCCAGAGCAAAGAAATGTAAAATATAAATGTAAATAAATATTTCAACTGTATAGACTTATGTGTAGTTTCGTATTTTTTCCATTTACATTCATTTCTAAAAACAGAATGAATTGTTTTTCTATAATAAGCAGCATATTAAATATTTTATACAAGTGCTGAAGCCTATTCTTGTGTCACGGTGATATATTTAGTATTTCTAAAAAAAACAGTTTCACACATCGGGTAGGCAGAGGTCGAATATGGAGGTATTGTGTGTTGAGTGGTGGAGCTCAACGTTCAAAATATAAATTTAAAAAACTATTTCAAATCCTCGAATGAGGATCCAACCCACAACCACTTGGGTATACTATCACACCTGTGTATCTGGGCCACGACTAGCCTCTAGTACTTCTACTCGTTGTAGTATTTCTAACGTTGTTATAAACATAGCTGAGTTAACAGATGTACATGATAAATTAATCCGTTTATTTGTTATAGTCGGTTCTCCAGGAATTATATTATACCGTTTATCACAAATAGAGTGTAAATTAAAAATCACAATTATCAGTCTAGTTTGAAGGAATAATGACGCATTTTTCCATCATCGATCATTTAACACACGACTGTAGGAGTGTGACACGTTTAGTGGACCGTCTAACAAGTTTTAAATAGTTTTTCGTGCTCCTTCCTTCTCCACATTAAAGAGTTTTAAAAAAAATAGGAAGTACTTAATTACTTTTTTCCTGTTCCCGTTTCAGTTTAGTTGCCTAAATATATTTTTTGTTATATTTTTTTTTTCCGACGCCTAAATGTTTATTTAATGATGATTTCTAATTCTCATTAAATCGTTATAATAAGAAAAAGCTTAAACATTTTCAAAGCTTGCTATATTATGCAACTTATAAAATATAAATTGACATTACATGTAAAAAGACAATAATAATACATAAAAACTAAAATCAAAAGATGGAAATCATTGATCATAAATGATTATTACAATATTTTAAAGAGTAAAGCTCTTCTTAGAAATAATACAACCTGCAAATCGTACTATATGTATGTATACATAAAATCGTAAAAGTATTTTTATAACCAACAAAAGGTTATTCGATGTATTATTATAAGGGGTAATACACGCGTGGGCGTACAGCAGGTGTGTGCCGAATTTACTCTTGAATATTTAATTTATAGGCTTAACTCCGCTATAACGTGACTCCGTAAACAAACGTATCTAAATCGGCCAAGCGCAAGGTCTTACATATTTCATTAAAGTACTCAAGTTCTTTTAAGCTCATTATTATTGGTGAAAAGAAAATTATTGGAATTAAAAATATGAAGTTTGCTATAAAACATATAATATAGCAACATATTATTTTTAATCGTGAAAAACCAATGTATTTAATAGTTCTTAAAGTTAAGATTAGGCATAAATTTAATTTAATTATTGAAGAAAATTAAAATTTAATATATAAAATTGAAATATACACATATTTTCACTCACTAGACAAAGCATCGCCGATGTGTGAAACAGCATATTTCAAAAAGTTTCTCCAACGTTATAAGCTATTATGCGTTCATATTTTGTAGAGGATCTTATTTTGAAAGCTGATAATGGAGCTGAAATTTTCTTTAAGTATCGTCAGATATAAAATACTTAAATATTAAAGCTTATAATGCTCTAAATTCATACAATAGTTCAGTGCTGTTATTATATTATAGTATATATGATATATTTATATATATATGTATATTATAGTATACTATGTATGTGTAAGACGCTAACGACAGTACGCAGAGCGCGGTCTTTTGAATCCGCGTGACAAACAAGTAAATGTGGTCGTTTAATAAATCGTTCCCATTCAAGTATCGTTAGCGTTGTACCCATTTCTAACCTTTAGGTAAACAAACGTTTAAATATTTTACTATGAATATATCAACATATTTTTTTTACGAAGAAATAGTGAGACTTGCCTTTGATAAAAAATAATCTCATGAATAAAAAACATATTTAAATGTGCTATCGTGGCGCGACAAAAAATCAGCGGAATGTGGGGAATAGAGTGTCTTAACACTTGTTACCGTCTACTTACCCCTCAGTGTGCGGGATACAGCGTGAAGCTTAAATGTATTTAAAGTACTGTTAATCATGACGCAGAGCAATTTATCACAGGCTTAATTCATTTTACTTGAGCGTACTGTCTCATGTAATTCAAAAACAGTATACAATTATAGATACTTCTTACTCCTTATAAATTAACAATTGATTAAGAGTTTTGTTAATTAAATTAACAAAAGTCTTAATTTTATTATTTAATAAATTATTTAAACGACTTAAAGTAATTTTATTGTTCACAATTATTACATATATTTTATTAAAAACATGAAAATTATATTATGACAATACTTTTCAACTGTCAAGGCTTTTTCTGTGCAAGAAAACTTATAACATTAGATATATTTAACATGTAATTGTCTTCTGCATTCTCTTATAGTGTAACGTTATCTCTTTTCTTATCGTACATTCTCCTTTGTGTGTTTTCCACACGTGGTGACATTGGCGAATAGATTAGTGCCCAACTGGCACGCTCGGAACGCCATTAACTAAGAACACCAACAACACATAATTTATATTAGATATTCCTTTTTTCTTTCAGCTTCACGCTGTATCCCGCACACAGCAGGGTAGGCAGGGGGCACCTCGGTATTAAGACACTCCGTTCTCCACTTTCTGCCGAATTCTGGAGGCATTGCGTGTTGAGTGGCAGAACTCAACGCCGCACTTTGCTTCGACACCAGAGCGAAGAACAATGGAAATATAAACGTAAAGAAATACTTCACTTCCTCGAGTGGGGATCGCCACTGCGCCACGACAGCCCATAGATATTCCTATAGCGTATAATTTTGTTATACAATAACAATAAAACCCTATATTAAGAGCACTTTACGTCGCTCGTGGTCTCGGGTTTGCTGAAGTGGCTGATGAAATTAAGCTATCGCCATCGATTTTCCTATTATCTTTTCTCATTTGAAATAATATAAATGTAAATAAATATTTAATTGCCTCGAGTGGTCATCGAATCCACAACCAGACGCGCATTTACTATAACCAACAATGTGACCAGAAATTAGAAGAATAACTTGATATTACATACAACAAGCCTTTTATATGATCCTATAATATTTAAAAGATTATTACCTAACTCCTAATCGTTGTGGAGTTAGGTCTTCTATCATCATCATTATTAGTAATGTCATCAAATGATGACGACAGGATCAAATATATTATTATTATAAGAAATTATATTAAAAATATAGTATGTGCCTATGGAGTTCGAGGATTTCCCTCGATTTCCATGGGATTCCATCTTCAGATCCTGCTTTGGTGGTGATGAAACCAATAAGAAAGTACATCAACTAAATCAAAGAATTAAATCGTCGGACAAACCTAAAAATATGTATAGTTAATGAATATACAATTTTCAAAAAAAAAATTTGATTAGAACATATAAATTAGAAGTTGGTTAGAAATATACTCATTTTTTTACTTATTATATATTCGAATTTTCTTTCATAATATTATGCAAATTTTCCTTGTTTACTAGCTATGCCAATTTCCTTATTTGATTTTCTCCAATTTTCCACTTGCCTAGAGTCTATTATTGTCCGAAAATCTGATGATGAATTTCATGAAATATGAAGCTTTATTAAAGTCTAACACGCTATTCCTGCTCTGCTATACTTTATCGTTATTATCTATATCTTTTATCTGATACATATACGAAGATATTTGAATGGTCTGTTAAAAAACATACAAAATATTTCAATTCTAATATACTTACTAGACATTGAATTCTTTGTTGTTTTAGTTAATAATGAATCATTGCGTTTTATGATAAAGAACAGACAGACTAAGACTACTTTGTTCTTGTTGTACAGCGTGGTGACATGTATTTTTCTGTTCTTGAAGAGTGATAGTGAACTTTTTCGTTCATTTTTAATAAACTCAATACAACAGAATTAAATATATGTATGAATATTTATTTACGTTTATATTTCCACTTCTTCGCTCTGGTGTCGAGGCAAAGGGCGGCGTAGAATTCCAGCACTTAACACGCAATTCCTCCAGAATTCGGCAGAAAGTTTTTTCGGAGTGTCTTAACACTAGGTTCCCTTTGCTTACCCTGCTGGTGCGGGATACAGCGTGAAGCTGATTTAAATTTTTATTTAAATATATGTATAACGCTCTATCATCAGAACAAGAGTTTAACTAGTTTTCAAAAAGTCAGTATATGAACCAAAAATTGATGTAGGTACTATTGCAATTTAAGGAAGACTTGTTAAAAAAATATTTTATTTGCATTGATGCGGTAGAAGAATAGAGTAGAATTAAAGAATTCTGATGATAATTATTATTGTATGACAATGTACAACAGATTATAAATATTCAATAGATTATTTTTAATTCCAAGTACTACTCGTAAAATCAGTATATAAGTATTTTTTTGGTTATTATACACAAGAAATATTATATTCATAGACATGAAATCATAAATAATTTTCCTATATTATACAGATTTACCTAAGAAGGTACATCACTATTTCCCATAAATGCCGCCTACTTTATTAAACAATCAGCAAAGAAGTTAAACAATAAGCCGTCTCCGAGAAGAGCATTTTGCAAATAATTCGAGGAGCGTTTGAATATTTGCTAGGAATTTATGTGACGTTTACTATTATTGGAAAGTAGCAGGAGTCTGGCAGCGCGTGCGTCCGGCACCGAGTCGGCCTCATTAATTCTGTCGACAAACAGTGGCTGCACTGTGTGAGGATGACAGCACTCGTTTGTTACCCAATACTTAGCCATATTATAATAAGCTTCATATACTACTATATATGAGAATTTTCACTGTTACCATAAAATATGTACGATAGCTTTTAGTATAAATAAATTTAATTTGAATGCCGCGCCGTCGTGATACAATTAAGTATGGAGCCCTGACATGCTAATCATAACGAACTAAGGAATTTATTTATACTTGCCGTCAGAAAAGGCGAAAATGTAAAAAGAAGAAATTGAATTTAGAAGTTTCTAAGACTGTATCGTAATTGTATCGTTAAAGATTTCTGATGCCCGAGATTTAATTCAATAATTTCCACTTTAGCCAGTTGGAAACTTTCCTTTAAAATTTGACCAAAGCGACGTTCAACTTTAAATTAGTGTTGTGCCAATAGAAGTCTGAGGCTACTTATATAATAGAATAAGCAACATAATATTGTAAGTAGAGACTTAAAGAAAGTCGACTTTCTGTATGTAAACATGGTATAACATGTTTCTGTAAATTTAATCAATGCTTTTTAGAAATAGTTCTTACAATTATTACTATATGTGTATTTACCTTTTTTATCTGGTTAAACTAATTCTATAAACTTTACATACTAAATTCTTAACTAGCTGGAAAGAGGAGTAAAATATGATCACACTTCACCAAAAAATACATGCAATTTTATGTTTAACAACATCATGGCTATAATAAATATCAGAGAATATGTTCAAGACAAGAAATAAATAATGACGTACGACGTTTTGACATGTAAGAAATATTTATCTCAGAAATGACTTGAATTACAACAACTAGCCTTAGGCTGCTCTTATGAAAAAAAAAAGCAAAAAAGGGCTTTGATATTACTTTGATAATTTAGAAAAAAAAATCTTTATCAGAGTCATAATTTAAATGTAACGTAAATGATAATATCATAGAGAGCAAATTAGTGTGATGACGGATACAAAGTGTCGACTTTAGCAATTATGAAGGTTGAAGACCCTTTCTATTTGTTAACTCGAAATATACACATAATAATTAACCGACACTCTCGTAGCTTACGTCGAAGTAACACCCTCCTCATAGGACCTAAATACCAACATATTTGATACTAATTATATTTTATCATAGAAAATACGTTCATAGTATTTTGTTATTTTTTTTTTCATTAAAATGGAAATATAAACGCACATAAATATTTCATTTCCTCGAGTTGGAATCGAACCCACAACCGTCGCGTTACAGTCACATCCTTGTGCCACTGCGCCTAAGATAATAAACTAAGAAATTTTAGGAAAATAGAATATTTTAATAATACTTACCTTAACTTCCTTTTATTAACTTCAGCGTTTAAGGCGTAAGGTATCTGTTTTTTTATTTTACTTGATCTTGTTAGACATCAGAACACTTTGTAAAATCAGTCAACACATAGTTATAATAAATTTTTCGTAATTATAAGAGCTATGGATTACATTAGTTTTCATAGTAAATAGTTCTCGTAATACAAATTTGCTAGCACCGTAAAATAAAATTAAATAAATGTATGGTTGTAATCCTCGCTTGAGAGAATAAATATGTCAAGATCATTTTCACCTGAGCTCTGATAAATAAAAAACAAAATTGAGATTTCATACCCAACGCGCAATATCACAAAATTTGGGCGGAGAGTGGAGAACGGAGTGCTACAGTACAGTTGTACATAACTTTACGATGACGTCAATTTACCAATCATATTTAGTAATAACATTTTTATTATTAGATATATATTTCATTTGTTTATATTGAATGAAACTATCTCCTGAACCAATATAACGAGTAAGTGAAGTCAATTCATTTTGTGTTTGTATTTGTCTTATATTGCCAAAAACATCAACACAAACAATTATGAACAGTAATGATAATAGATGTTGGAATTTTTTGGAAAGCTTATATTTTACGAGTAAATGAAAAAGGAAAATATTATGTATCTGTAAAAGCTTAAAGTATGTGATAAATAAAATTTCAGCTCAAATAACGAAGAGATAAGATTATTTCCTTTTATATATACAAAAAACAGTCGCACCTAAATTTCAGACCTTTTTTATTCTGTTAATACAAATTGAGGCCGTCGTGGCGCAGTGGCACAAGGGTGCCGCCCGTAAACGCGACGGTTATGGGTTCGATTCCCACTCAAGGAAGTGAAATATTTCTTTACTTATACTATACTTATACTATATATTTCCATTTTAGCGCGGCGTTGAGTTCTGCTACTCAATACGCAATGCCTCCAGAATTCTGCAGAAAGTGGGGAACGGAGTGTCTTAGCACCGAGGTTCCCTCTGCCTACCTTGTTGTGTGCGGGATACAGTGTGAAGCTGAAAAAAAAAGTACAAATTTATATTGTGATTTGCTTTAAATATTTTATGCTCTTTTAAATTCTAACCAATTTATAAATTTACAACTTCGTATATAAAAAATATACATATTATTTTTACACATATTGTTTACATATTTTAATGGTTTTAAGAAACATAAAGTAATGGATAACCATATTTATTCTGTTTACATTAATTGTCTTATTATTTTATAAATAGCGCGAATATGAAAGCACATTTCACAAGTGGTCTCCAGTGAACAGTTTCTAAAGCTATTTTACGTTCATTAGAGTATGGATACAGTGGAAAAACAGATATGTATCTATTTTACATAGCATTAATATTCCTTCATATTAATTTGCATAGGTATTATAGCCCCGAAGTATTTAATTTGGTCATTATTTCATATTTCATTTAAAACGTATACGTAACGTTTTCGTTTTATTAGAATTCTCTCTTAATGTTACAATTCACTCAAAATCAGGATCAAAAAGCAAATTTAATCCATTGAATGAAAAATCAAATCCACCGAATTTCATTAGTTTAACGTACTGTTAATTTTTTTATATGTTCATTTCTCTAAGCAAAAAATCCCTATTATTTACTGAATTCCCTATTATACTATAATTATAAAAATCACATTCAAGATCCTTATAAATCAGTATAATATTTCACAACTTGTTGCTTTACTTGGTGGAGAGCCATGTGGTCCTTGAATGCTTATGGTGACGATTAAATCTTACAGTTCATTAATAATCGTAGGATTTCATTTAGAATCTTTTCTAAATTTCGTTTCTGTACAAATATAACATTGAACGAACCATCAACTAATGCGACCTGCCACATTCCAAAATGGCAGTCGTTACTTTCGAACGTATCTTGTTTTAATAAAATTAAGTAACAAATGGTGACATTTGCGGTATATATGCATTCTCAGTGCTTAAATTAACCATATGAAACATGCTTTCCGGCCATTACCTGGTGACTCAGCCGCGCATTCGCGAAGAATTCTTATTTATGATCATATTAATGTAGATAGGACGTTGTGGCGCACCAGCACAACGTGTGACTGTAACGCGATGGTTGTGGGTTCGATCCCCAGTCAAGGAAGTGAAATATTTATCTACGTTTATATTCTCATTTCAACAAACAAATTAATATACATAGTTATATTCAAATATTATAATCCTATATTTAATAAATATAAAATAAAAACTCGTGTTCTCACTGTTTTATTTCTTCCTTAAACAAGAACTCTTTCTCCTAAATGAAGATAAATGTTTAATATAAAAACTTATCAAATATGTACATTATAATCCAAAAACCATGAGTAGTATTTATTAATATTATTTAGAATTCTTCTGGTTATGCAAAAATTTTTGTCTATTTTGATATGGGGTAAGTAACGTTGCAGCAGATATTGAAATCAGATCTCAGATCCGTCAATAGTTCAATATCCGACCGTCTCCCAGTCATAGTAAGTATTGTATGTACATGCGCGTAGGAATTGACACTAGAAATTTTATTAAAAAATATATCTGTAAAAAAAAATATATATATCTCTACATACAACCATGACTGTGAGCATTGGTACCAACATGTATGAAGATAATGATAAAATGACGGCAACATCAACATTTATGAGCAATAATACAAAATATATTGAACAGTTTTATCTTTAACAAATAGAAGTTATATCACGTAAAGGTCCCTTATATTGTCAAAGAAAATTTTATTGCAAAAGAAATCTCATTTCGTCTCGCTTGAATCATAAGTTATTTTTTTCGTATTTTATTACATATAGTTTTATATATATATATATATATAACTGTATATATATATATATATATAATTTACCGTATTTTGGAACCAACTTGCTCTACATTTTCAATTTCAAATTTACGATTTACCATTTTGCACTCTGACCTTGTGGTGTTAATTCATAAAACGCTGAGACATGTACCCGCGCTATTTATTAAGCTAACAGAAATTTTAAATTATAAATCCTTCTAGTTTTACGATATGTTATATTCTGTGTTCGCCAGTTCCGTGCCTTTAGATCGGAATTTTCACATTCCTTATCTAACTTCAACATTTTATTACTTACTATTTTACAAAAACATAGCTGTTAAGTGCGAGTCGGACTCGCTCTTCGAGGGTTCCCACCATTTTCATGATTGCATTTTGTATGAAATAATCTTTCCTTTGATTTGTATTGTAAGTTCTCATTTCTTGCTGATTGTAGGTTCGTGGCAATTTTCATTCCATATATGGCAAAATCTGTAAGAAGCGTTTTTATCTTTTGATGACGTCGTTCTCCAAAAGACTGTAATTGTGGATGTTTAATAATAGTTTTAATTTGAAACCTCCACACATTTTTGACAAAAGTTACTATTTAACGATTCCGTTTGTTTTCTTTATAAGTAAAGAACCCTAAAAATATACTTGATTATTTTGCAATAAAACTTTCTCCTTTCTCATGCTAATTAATATTGATAGAATTTTAAAAATTATAACTTGTCGAGATTTATAGATATCAGTTTCATCACTCCCTGGGGCCGCTTGGCTCGAGCCCACTGATGAAGGATTGAAATACGTATTTTATTTTATAATATAGAGTTATGTTTTAACTATGGCTTAGATATTCTAAAGTATATATATAATATATATGAAGTATATATTCTGTTTTTTAATATACTATTAAATTAATGTCATGGTCTAATGAATAAATAATAATTTAGTCGTTCTCGATAGCGTAGGAAATTCCAGAAATTCTCTCTATCCTCAATTTCCAAGGTGATTGAAGCCCAATATGAAAAAAATACTTAATTACTATTCTATAGAAACTTTCTGTTACTAGTGGAATTATGAATATTATTTGAACTATATTACAATTTTAATATTGGTGCCTATATCTATTAGAACATAAGCATTTTTATATATAAGAAATTATATAAAGAAGATGTGTAAAACAGATGATATTTAAAATGTTAACACTACAATTAGGTTAAAATTTCGACAAGCTTATGTAAAATATGTAACATAATATTATAATGAATAGTGTGGTATGAATATGAAAGTGACGACGGCATACCTGCGCGAGGCAGGTGTCATATAGTGCTTCAAAGTGCTGGTGAATGAATAAGCTTACGTATTATAAATTGTGAAAACTGCTTATATTAATTTTGGCAAAAAGTAGGTTAATATATAATGCAGGCTTTTCTAAGAAGTTAAATATATTTATCCTTTTATTATAACGTATTTCTCTATCCAAAGTTTGTTCAACTAAATATTTCTATGTTAATGTAAGAAACGAAATTAATAAATAATGAACGGCATTCAATTACATATTATAAAAATATATCTAAAATAAATATAGGTAGGTAAAATAAATGTATAAAAAAATTGTATTCCGTATATAGCAGGTTGACATACTCCAATCCCCACTTTCCCCTTGCGTTTTGGGTCGTGGAACTCTAAGTCGCGCGTAGTGTCGAGTTCTTGAGTGAGAATCGAACCCACAACTGTCCCATTTACATTCACTCGTTTGTGCCCCTGTGCCATAACGGCGCCATATATGCCATGAGACATGTAAATATAATATGTATATGTATTTGCTTCTTTATACACATAGAAACATTTTGTAATAAATTAAAAACAATAATTCATGAAAGACAACACGGTTGCCGCTTTAGTAAGTGATTTATTACAAGTGCAGACTACAGGGACATAAATCTCATGTACCGCGCAAACAAAACAGCCGAGTCCCCGACGGTTGTCAATCAATAAAAAAAGTTCTCGAATATTTCTCCTGAACCGGTAAATTGGACATCATTTGTTGTGCCTCGATGACATTTTTATAAATGAACCACGTGGTTTTTTTTTTTATTCTTTATCCGATCAAAGTATATTTTGTAGATATAAAAATTAATGAAAATATTTTATATATTTTCATACGAAAGCAATTTTATATATTATAAATAAAAATGCATATAAGTTTTGATATGAAATTCAGTAACAATGAAGGAAAGGAAATTGAATTATTGAATAAAATTGAGAACTGGGTTAAATCATAGATGATATTTATGAACTCTTTAATTTTTTTTCTATCTTTTAGCTGTTTTAAATAATAAAATTCTTGTGTCTATGAAGCATAGGTTTGTAATTTAAGGCCAGTCGTGGCGCAGGGGCGCAGGGGGCGACTGTGAACGCGACGAACTGTGGGTTCGATTCCCACTTCCCACACGATGAAATAAAATATTTAATGTGACAAGTTATTCCAGCAAACGTTGACATCGCATAAATATCGTGCTTATGAAGCTTAATCCTGAAATAACTAAAATAATTGGAATATTTTCGTTTCCGCGTGTTATGTATGATGCAATGTCATGCCTGCTTCTATTTGCTTGAACTATATTTTATGGATGCACATATTTTTAAGAGAGATTTTTTATACTTAACACATATTTTAAGTTTTTTTGTTATAATAGAAATAGAAGTTATGTTATTATTATTTTTCTACTTTCATGATATTATATATAAAAATTAAATTGAATAATTTTATAAGAAAATATTATATAGCTGTAAGACCTTAGTGTCGAACCATTTCATTCTCTGCTTCTTACTCACAGTTAAGATATTTCGTGTTGGGTTTTTTAATTCAACGCCACACTAAAATAATTGAAATTCTCGAATATATATAATGTAATACAAGCTTATATTTTTGCTATTTACCTCTATGACAATATCATATATAGCGAAAACCATTAACATTAAATCCTCAATCTCTGAGGTTTCGTATGTATATTATATTCGTAGATACATCTCAAGGCAACCGTAAAATTAGGTAGACCACAGTAGACAGGCACGAGTAAGTTAAATTAGTCTATCAAGCAATTTGGCTGCGTTTATGACATAGCCAAGCGAAACTGTGATAAGATACAAATTACCATAAAAATTATAATATTAAACAGAATAACGCTTCAGATATTGCATTATAAATACTTGGTCATTGGTAAACATGGAAATATAAATTGCACATTATAATAATGTGCATAATAAAAGAACTTTATATCTTTTGGCAATAAGCGGAAATCCACAAAACACCTAGCCACATGATCACACATATGAAAATAAATGTATAAAATTATATTAAAAAAGTAGAATATTTATTTTGTACCATAATCACATTATAGCAGTATAAAAGAGCCAAATTATTTGCTTATCACTCACTTTGTCTTTTCTATAATTTAAGTCTTATCAGAGTTATTTATTTGGAGGCTGTAGTTACTGGTGTACAATATAGAGCCAAAGGTACGAACCACTTCTTAAGTGAATTATTAATGTAGTCTTACCGCAACGCTGCCATTGGTGAGCAAAGAGAATCAACCGAGGAAGGTTTCTGTATGAGTCAAACCTAATTTACAAATAACTTGTCACAGACTATAAATATTACGTTACAGAGTAAATTGAAGCTGAAAAAATATTTTTTTTTAGCGTGGTAGCTAAGTGGTAGTAACATGGCTGTAGCCTTCACGTACTCCAATTTTTATTTGATAGTTAAAATCCATAGAGACTCATTTTTTTTCTAAGATTAATTTATAAAATTAATAATTCTAAAATCAGAAAACTTAAATTATTGACCTGATTTATTACACAAAGATATATTTCTACTTATTTTCGTCGAAAATAACAAGATCATAATAAAAAACAATGATTATTTGATTGTCTATGACATGGTCTATTGGCTCATTTTGGCCATTATCACGCGCATTGTCTCGGTGCGGAGGCATATTGGAAGCACTAAAATCAAAATATGGCGTGCAGAATTATGATAACGACTGAACTATCGTGGAATTTGAATATGGAAATTAATAAAAGCGTCAGGAGGACAACGAAGTTGAGACCTTTGTATTCACAAAAACATTACCCATATACATATTATGTAACAAATAATGTAATAATTATTATAATGTTAAAATTAAAATTAAAATAAGAACAAGTTTTAAATATTATTATTAAACTAACATCTCTTAAGATTCCGATTAAATCAGATTTTACTTCATAACTTAGTCTCGCACTCACCTTATACATTACATTTAAAACTTTGCTTAAACTTTACAACCTCGAGTGAAAATCGAAGTTAAAAATGTACAAATTTACATAAATTTAAAAAGCAAATCTTTTTTGTTCTACATAAATTCAATTTTATTTAAGTAATTTAAATGCGTAAATAAAATGAAAAATCTGTGTAGGTGCACTTTATATATTAAGCCGTAGGTGCAAAAGAAATAGAGGACGATTTTCATTGACTAAAGTACATCGACGAAGTGAAAATGTGTGGAGTAACACCTGCATCGAATGAATTCAGGACGACATATTCAATTAGGCGTCTAATTATATTATTAATAACGAAACCCATTTTAATGTTCTCGTGTAGGAATTGTGAAAACAATTAAATTTATAATTTTAACGATGATTTTTATATATGCCACTATTTTATATAATTTTAATATTGACGCTTTTATTAACCGTCAATATTAAAAATTGTTTTTTTTTATTGATACCAGTTACGTTTCTATTATAAATGAGCATTTTTCAATAATAATCAGCGTGAGCTTTCTGCACAAAGATTGTTTACGAACAGCACAGCTTTACGACGCCATCAGTCGGAAGTGCTACGAGTATTCGGAGCGATGCGAAGTGCATCGAGGAGGCGCGAGGCCGAGCTTATATTCGTATATTTGAGTACGTTATCGGGTATCTGCCTCGTGCTGTTTCTGTTTATTTCCTAGCCGATTCAATAAAGGCGAGCTTGATTCACTCAACCGAATTTGCTCTGTTCACATCCGTAAACTTTATTTGAAAATTTAAATTTAAATTATGTAATGATATTAAAGTAATTTTGAATTTGAGACCATCGTGGCGCAGCATGTCACTATAAAGCCATGGTTGTGGGTTCGCTCTCGAGGAAGTGGAATTTAATTGTATATATGGTGCCGAGGTAAAGAGCGTCGTTGAGTTCCGCCACTCAACACGCAACGGCGAAAAGTAGGAAAGGGAGTGTCTTAACACTAGTCTCCCTCTGCCTACCCTTCTGTGTGCGGAATACAACGTGAAGCGGTTTTTTTAAATTTTAAAATAATTCTACAGTCAGTAATTATATATCTCAGAACGAATGTTAATCTAGATATGTTAATAAATTTTCTTCTCATTTCAGCTTCTCGCTGTATCCCGCATGTAGCAGGATAGGCAGAGGAACCCTTATACACTCCCCTCCCCACTCTTCGCCGAATTCTGGAGACAATACGTGTTGTTGTATACAATCTGTCGCCTTCACAGTCACACCTACACAAATGTAGATGTCACGAGGTCTGTACAACCCTACAATCGCAGTTGGTAGCCTATGTATATTCAGTCTCGTCATTTGTATTGGCTCAGAGTCGCCCTTGATCACGAATATCTAGAATGGAATAAGCCTATCTAAATGCAGATAAGGGTACGTGATTTGTTCGAACAAAGAATCATAGACAGAACTGAAAGTAAGCCTTTTGGTAAATTATGCTAATAGTTACCTACATATGTGTACAATATACAAGAAATATTCTAATAATATTGTAAATGTCAAAGTGTCAAAGAGTGTGGATGTTTGTTGCATATTCACGCGAATATTACTAAGCGGATTTAGATGAAACTACATTATACATCATATTATTTTAATTTATGCACTTATTTTGTATAATTTGGCTATAACAGTAATTTTAAGCAAGCTATGCTTAAAATTATTGTTATATTAACTATTATTTGAAGCCGCGCTTGTGTCGTTAGTTAAACTATAAATTCAAGTTATTTATGTAACAGTATTTTTCACTATGTATCCCACATGTCATTTGTTGCTAACTTGTATGGCAGGGTAGTCATCCCAGGTGTAAAACCCTACATTTTTCGCACGAACTTGACATATTGTGAGTTGAGCCTTACCTAAGGGAGAACCTAGACCTGCTAGAAATGAGACATATTTAAAACAATGGCAATTTACAACTTTTGAAATATTAAGTTTACTTTCCATAATATTTAAAATTGTTAATTTATTACATCAGGTCTCAATAACGCTGAATCTGCGAAGCTTCTCCATTTCAATAAATTGAATCACGATAGCCAATAATCATTTTCTTTTTTTGTTCAAATATTTAAGATTCTGTTTCAAATAACCGCCATTAAAACCTTAATTTAAAATATTTTAATTTTTAACCAAGTTTTAAATGAAAAATAAAATTAAATAAGCTTCACGCATAGAGCATGGTAGGCAGAGGGAACCTGGAGTGTTAAGATTGTTGAGTGCCGGAACTCGACCCCGGGTTTCTGCCTTGGTGAGTGGGGTTCGAACCCACAACACGACGGTCACAAAGTTTTAAATAAAATATTTGAAAAAAATATATAATAAATATTTATTACAGCAAGTTTTAATAAACTAGAGGTTAACGGTATATGGGACAAGCTTGACAGAGTGCTGTCATAACGTAGCGCGTCCCGCTAACACATGACGCGGCCACAATATCATGACGAAAAATTACTTCATTCCGTTCTTTTTGTCACTAAGAAATGACTTCGTATTACATTTGTGAAAAGCAACCCACATATGTATGTGATATACATACGTAATACAATATGTCAAACTATACAGAGTTTTCATTTAAAACAATTTTGTTAGAGTAAATGTATTTTCTTTCAAATGAAATAAATAATATTAATATATTAATAATATAATAATTTAATAGTGTGGAGTAATAAGTAGAAAGCGAGGAACAGTGTGATCTAGGCCTAAAATATTCGATAACATATTGTTTAATTGCCTTTAAAAATATTATTATTTATATGTAAAACATTTTTAATATAAATATATAGTGGCAGTTTCGCCACCCAGTAATATAGTTTATTAATTCTAGTGGAATAACCGAGCAAACGTTATTATATTGCTGTGAAATTTATAGTCAAATACCTGACCAAGCTTATATTATATAAATAGCTGAAATTACGTATTTATATAATTGAAACACAGCTTTCACTAACAATAACAGATATATTTATGTATATTTTAGTGGTACACAAGGTCATTGAAGATTAAGTTTCTTACAAAAATTTGTGGCCAACATTTTTATTCTTTATACAAACAAAATTGAAGAGAACCTTCTTTTAACATTACAGCATAATGAAAACAGCGATTCTCCTCAGAACCGCAACGACGTTGATAAATGGTACAAGCGTCGTACCGAAATATTTTCATTCTAAATTTTGCCTTAAAGTCGTGTGTTTGAAGTATTGTAAAGTAGTGTAACTAAACGATATTTGTGTCGTTTACTTGTTGCAAATATTTAGATATATATCAATATATCTTGGCATGCCGCTTTCTGCCTGAATTCAAGACACTGCGTGCAGATGGGCGGATATTAACGCCGCACTTAGAGATGCACGAGAATTAAAAATAATTTATTATCCCAAGTTTGGATCGAACTCAAAACCATGGTGGGAAGTTCACCCACTGTGACCCAATAGCATCGATAGGGTAGACAGAGTGACCCTAATGTTAAAACACTCCATTCCCCCCTTTCCGTCGAAATTTGAGGCATTGCGTGTTGAGTGGTGGAACTCAACCCCGCGCTTTGTCTTTTGCCGAAGATGATTTCCTCGAGTGGCGATCGAACCTACAACCGTCGCGTTACAGTCACACCTTGTGCCCCTGGGCCACGACGGCCTCATTGCTAAATATGTATAGAAAAATCTATTAAATATAGCTATTTAAATCAAAATATCATTGATATCCATTGGTAATGCTTTTAAAAGAAATACACTTTTCGAGCAATCTAAGCAATCTCAAAAAATATATAATATGTATGATATTTTTTTAGACCTTTGGGACAAACATAGCATAACATTTTTTGTCGCTTTAAATAATATATTAATAACCAATACAAAAATATTTATCTTACTTCCACATTTCTTTTCGTATTTTTGGTAATAAACTGGTAACGAGTAAAAATGTAACGTAAATACACGTTACGTTTACGTTTAACGTTCACGGATACGTGTTTGTTTTGTTGTAGCAAATCCGCTGAAACCAAGGATTTGTTCGCTGTAATATACGTTCCGAGTCGAGCAGTAACTTGTCGCCGTATGTTCGAGAGAAGCCTTCAGAATGCTATTGAACGATATCACAACGATGCGTCGGTGATGATTTCAAAGTTTTTTTATAATATACAATATAATATTTTATTTTTCAATTCTATAAATTCGTGGTGTGATTTTGAACGCTTTATCAACACATTAAATAAATACAAATAATGTTATTTCATAGGGAACCTATGTTAAATAGAAAAACCGCTAGAGACATGGTAAAGAGATTCTTATTTTTACAATCTTATTTACCAAAACAAACGCGACCGTCTATTTCGATAACACCATTCCCGTTAATGGTTTTCTTACGACATCTGTAGCGGTCAAAGGAGTCACCGAAGCTCCATTACAATTAAACCATTTTCTCTTAATATCCTATTGCAAAGCAATGACTGCTTTTTTTGTCCTTTTACGGTGTTTCATTTGTAACAAGAGCCATTTTGCTCTCCCCCTTAAAAGCCTTTAAAATAATCAAGTTTAATGTTTGTTTCTTTTATTTTTGAATACTTCAGTAGTGAAAATGTATTATATTTATAATGATTGTAGAAATTTAACAATAACGTTACGTAACGTGTGCCGTTTTAATTTAAAAAAGAGAAGCTAGACAATAGAACAAAACTGTATTGAAACGTTGATTGTGCTAATTAAACAGAAGCGCAGTTACATTTGTGGTAAATCTCTTTCACAATCCGTCCCCGGCGTGTAAAATATTCCTGTCTACGTGTAACGACAATAGGTAAGACTTAAAAATATTATAGTGCTTTGCTTTGTTAACATTATAATATACTTTATGGAATATTATAATTGCGAAACTTTTTATATATTTACTAGGTAATTCTGATTTAATTAAATATTTCACGTTTTCTTTTCAAAATTTTTTTTTTCATGCTGTTTCTAAAATTGAAACTTAAAACAAAATTATTTTTTATTGAAGATAAATTATATTATAAACTAAAGAAAAAAAAATATTGAAAATAGAGAATATGAGAGCAATATGAAGTATATAAAAAAATAAAGAGGAATAATTTTTTTTAAAAGGAATATGTCCTTATATAGCTGCTGTGTAAAATTCTGAAAAAGTATTTGCTTCCAGATAATATTCAACATATTTATTGTTATTGGCAACAGATTACTGCCAATTGTCGCGAAAATTACGATTGGTGGATTTATGCAACGAAACAACGGCCGCATTATTCATGTGCGGTTTTATACCCAATTACACGGCTATTCAATAATGATACAAATATATATTTTTCATAAAACATTGTAATATAATATTTTACAGTCTATTTCCACAGATAAAAAAATTGTGTCGTATCGTATTTTATAAAATCTAATTTTTTTTTTTTTCAAAATAATCCTTTTTGATTCAATTTAGAAAAATTACGTGCGTTAAGAGCGATACAGTGTATCGCTGAAAAAAAAATCATTCCAATTGAGGGAACCCTCTAAGTTTCATCAAAATCGATTCAATGTTTTTTGAGATATGGGTATATGAGAATGTATTTCCCATTTTGTCTTCACAAGGAGCCTTATAAATTTTAAATGAATCTAGACTATAAATCCTAGGATTATCCTACTTCACAAAAGTAAATAAAAAAACAAGCGCAATAGTTTATTGAGATGTGTAAGAGTTTTTGTTTTTTTTATCATTATAATTTGTGATATGGGTAATGGGTTATTCATGCATCTCTGGAGAGGGTAGTTGTAATAAGATACCTCAGTTATTGGCGGTATTTAACTATAAATTTATTACTTTAAAATTTTCTTTTGCTTATATTTTCTCAATATTACTTACATAAGTAGTAAATGGTAAATCTAACTCTATTGCTTCTACATATTAATAGCTAAGGCTTTATTTTACAGAAAACTTTTTAACTATTATACATTTTCGTGAACTTTAGTATCAGCTTGTAGAAAACAGAAACAAAAAATAAAAAGAGCTGTTTCGTTTGAGTACTAGATTTCTTTATCCGCGCCATCAGCTGCAGTCTTAAAATACATCCACTCTATTTAGATACGCCGCTGATATCCCTTACTCTAGTATTTTCTATTTGGATCTAACGTTTATTTCATTTTACAAATCTGATATCAAGAAACATTTTACTGCAAAGAAAAAGATTAGAAAAAGAAATAAATTTTAAAGATTTTCTAACGCCCGCCTATTAAAAGTTTGTACAAGCATGGTTAATTCTACTGATATACATACATTCTATTTTGAAATCTCAACATGGGTGGCGCGTCATAAATCAACACAATTCGTTCCAAGAATATGACTGACGCTGTCATATTGTAAAAATACTCGGTGTGTTATCAAATAAATATGAATATAATTTCAAATATTATAGTTTCTAATTATATTCTGGTTACTCAATTTGCTGAAATACTGCGTGTACGGTTCTTGGGAGTATAGGGGAGCACTAAATGAGGATTTCCCATTCATGAGAACGGGAGAAATGGGTTTCGAACGACCACTTGTATATAATTTATTTGATGTTTAGTTTGCAAGGATTATTTTCTTGCCTTCCTGTTATTTCACCAATAATCTATGTGAGTAAAAAACTAGTCATATGTATATTATTTCAATGCTGCAAAAATTTTCTATAGATTTACTTTAAAAGGAAGCAAGTTTTTATGCTTTCATACGTCCACCACAAAGCCTCTGAATAATGTATGTTAATCACTTCATTTTAATTAGCCGCTCTTTACTCTCATTATCAATTATTTATGAATGACAAAGTATTCACAATTAATGTTCATGAGCTTTTTACAAATACAACTACAAATTTTACAAATGCTACTACAGTAGTCTATACATAGAAAACATAAAAATTGTAGAAACCAAACACTATTTTCTTTCAATATATACTGAATAATAATATGAAATATTGTTTTATATTAAAATACAAAAACCTAAATAAAACTTAAAATACAAAATCGAGAGCAGCCGTGGTGTTAATGCACTAGAGTGCGACTGTACATTCGACATGTTGTGAGTTCGATTTTCACTTGTGGAAATGAAATATTTAATACTTTCAATTTCTTACTATGGTAACTTAAAAATAGTAAATTAAAATAAGTAAAGTAATCTTTCACTTTACACATTTCATTTCTAAACAGGAAAATATTTAGATAACTTACGTACAATAATTAGAAGAATAGTCTTACATTTATTCTCCTCTAAAAAAATTTGATTGACCAACCGAAACTATTCCGGTTACGTCCATGGACAATAAAGGAAATATTAATGATTAATTCTGTCTTAATCTCTGAATTAGGTAATTAATAAAGTACTGTAACTATATCCTTTTAGTTATCAGAACTAAAAATTACATATTCAAGTAATGTTAAAATCTGAAAATAAATTTCTTCAAGGGATGCTTGTAGTTATTTGCACATTTTAGTATTAGTGTAAGTATACTCTATTTTGACTTTCTTATTGTAAAGACGATAATATGAATATTATTAAAGCTAGATAAATATTATGAGGCCGTCGTGGCGCAGCGGCACAAGGGTTGACTGTAAGGCGACGTTTGTAGGTTCGATCCCACTCGAGGAAGTGAAATATTTATACATTTTTATTTCCATTTCTAGTGTCGAGGCAAACCGCGGCGTTGAGTTCTGCCACTCAACACGCAATGCCTACAGAGCGCGGCAGAAAGTGGGGAACGAAGTTTCTTAACAGTAGGTTCCTCTGCCTACCCTGCTGTGTGCGGGATGCAGCGTGAAGCTGATTTTTAATAGATAATTATTGTATGACAATTAATAATTCCTGTGTAAGTTTACCAAAATGTTTTATTATATTATATAACATACCATAATTGGTTAATAAACTAATGACCATGTATGTACACTAAAAGCGTTCTCGGATAATTAACCATCTCATTAAGTTAAAAGGCCGTAACGTGAGAAGGGAAAAAATATATACGATAATTATTTAATTATAACATTTCTGTTTGACCTGCGAAAATGAAAAAGAAGAAATATAATATGCGAAGTTAAATTTAGATCAAATTAATATGATACCAAAATTGTTTACCACGTCGGTGTGATTTGTATAAAAAATATTTCTAAAACACTACAATTGTGTGTGTGCGGTACCGATATTGTTATTTGACATTAAATTTTACTGAAAATGAAGCTCAGCTTTTAAGCTACCCTTCATACCCGACCGTATATATATATATAGGTATAGAAGAGGTTGATGACACTGGACGAGGCGAAAGAGTATGCACAGACCGTAGTGCTTGGCACTCCGTTCTCTCTGAATACCTAGCTAGTGATGATAGTTTTTATTTATGTACAATTTCTTCAATTAATAAATCAAAAGATATCTCGTCCTTCATTTTGCGTCCGGCCGCCTGATACCGCGGGGTCAACTGAGCTGGTATACACAGGATTGTAGATGTAAAGCCGCGCGTCGCAGCGCAGTAACGCTCGGTACAAGATCTTGCCTACAGTGCACGAGCGTGCAACAATCTTATATGAAAACTTCTCATTCAAAACTCAACAAATTAGTTGTTTTTAAAGCATCTTAGAATTACGGCTGAAACCAATGAATTAAAATAATATGAATTAACTCCAGCGTGTAACCGACAGCTTATTAAATGTACAACTTGCTACGTTAATTCTGTTAAATCATATTATAGTTAATTTAACTAGAGTGTTTAAATTAATGGATTTTATTATGTTTATTCTATCACTATCGCCGTTGATATACCACAATACTGTTTGTATTAAATAAGTGACAATAGTATTTACACTGGGCTACCAGGTTCTCTCTACCTACCCTGACGTGAAGATTAAAATACATATGAAAATTAGAATGACGCAAAAAATGAAATTTTAACTGTTAACGCTTCACATCTTGAATTTAATAACTCTTTTTTTTTTTTATGGGAGAGGACAAGGCAAACGAGCGTTCGGGTCACCTGATGGTAAGTGATCACCGCCGCCCACGACCCCATGCAACACCAGAGGAGCCACAGGTGCGTTGCCAGCCTTTAAGGTGGAGATGAAGGGCACCGGGGCCCGGTATTACCTAATGCGAAACGCAGTGGCAAGAGCCACTACTTCACGCCGGTTTGAAATGTCGGGGGTGGTATTAAATCCGGTCGAGTCTGCCCAAAAACGTGCCAATTAAAAATATTAAACAAACGTAACTCGTAACGTTGATTGCGCATAAAAGATTTGTTGTAGCGTATAAGGTCTGGCTTAAATCGTATTAATATACAAAACTCTAAGACGATATAAAGCTCTCACGAGTCCCGCGTGGGAGAACAGCGGTAAGTGCGCTTAACGAACTAAGCAGTTGCGCGTTTCTTTGTATGAAGTTCCGCAATCTGACGTCACTAAGTTATTTAGAATTGTGCTTCTCATTGTTAGAGTACCTCGTTTTGTAAGGAAGTAAAATACTAATCTTACTAAATATATTATATTATAATTTTAAAAAGTACTTCCCTTGCTTTTACTGTTGAAATTTAGAACTGTGGATCGCTGTAACGTGACTAAAACCATCAGAACAACAACGAGTGGGCGGCACAATTTCATACCAACGAGACTAAATACATAATCTAATAGCCCAAGATCCCAAAGCCGCCAGATCTACGTCATTTTAGCAAAGCTGAAAATTTGCGGACTATTAGTCTTATATGTAGTAAAGACAGTATGCCTACTCACTAACTTGAAAGTGGAGCCCTTTCAGAGCTAGCGCCAAATAATGATATATCTCTGTCTGGGAAGATGATTGAGCCATCAGTTTGATCTGGGTGCTTATGAGGGGTCTTAAAATAATATATTTAAATAAATTAAATAATTTATGTAAATAATATATTTAGAATTAAAACTTGATAATTTAACGTCATTTGCCTTAATTTTAAACTATCTTTAGGTAGTCTGGCAGGAGTAAAGACCCACGTAAAGCACTTTAACGTAGCTGGGCGTATAACTTAAGTCGGGACTATCTCTGTAAGGTCCCATTTTCAAGTTAGAGAGTATGCATACAGTCACAAAACAGTCTATTAATCCTCAAAATTTCAGCTTTGCTAAAATAACGTAGATCTGGGGGCCCTCGGATCTGAGTTTATAACATGTCTCACAGCGTTCCAGCGAAGTCTCCACCGCCTGTCAATCAAAGAAATAAAACATATTTTCAGACATTTTCATATATTTCTGCTGTAATGGTAAATTGGAGGCCGTCTGTTACGCCTCGATGACATTTTTATGATATTGTAATGACCCTCGAGACTTGCATACATCAATAAAATTTTCCTTTTTTTTAGTTATTTCATTAGTATTTATATTATTATATTACTTATAACTTTATAATGTTTTTTTTTATTTTAACGAGGAACGAGGCCCCTGTGGTGTAATGCAACTACGCATTACGCAATAGTTAAAGGTTTGACCCCTACTCGCTGGACTAATACATATTTAAATTATTTTCATTTCACAAAAAAAAGCACGCTTCAAAACGCTTTATCTCAAAAGTTTGATGGACAATGTGGAAGGGAGTGACTTAAATTTTCTCCATCTATCTTGATACGCGGAGAAAATTGAAACTATAGTTACTAAGCTTCAAAAGTAACATAATGACGTTCACTGTGCCAATTTAAATAGCTAAATTATTTTAAGATCTACCACCTATTATACAAAGTAAGATTTTAATTATTAAAGATAACACTAACGCTCTCCCAAGAGATTAACTCAACTTCTAAAAATATAGTTTAAACTGAAACATTAAATAGTTTAATATTTATTCATTCTAGTACTTTATACCAGCGTCGTTCATTACTCGACGTTGCTTACAATTAACCCTTTTGAGATCCTAATGGACGTAAACTTTAAACATACCCTGTTAACATCATTAAGCTCGCTAGATTTCACTGTGTACATATTCTTCATTAATTACATGTAACAATAGTAATATGTAATGGCAGCGTAATTTGTGTTGATTAAAAACTAAAAAAGTTAGAGAACGGAGTGTCGTAACTAGGTTCCTTCTCCCTACCCTCCTATGTGCGGAATGCAGCGTGAAGCTAAAACCTAACAATGTATATTTTTAAATTATAACCATCTTGTCTTCTCCCATAAAAAAAAAAAAAGTCATTAAGCTTCCATACTTTTTAATAAAAAAAGAAACACTTATAAGATCGAAACTTTTCAAAAATTATCTTATTTCCATGAATTTTTATGTTTTGATAACATAATCATATAGCTCGATAACCATCCTATTTATAATAAAGAAATCAACATTAAGAACATAATATACTTTTCAAATAAATCTTTAGGATTAAATTACACTATCCGAAGCACATCTTGTGATAGGAAAGTATTCAACAGACAACAATCACACAAATATAACGAAATAAGGAAGTTTACATGAAAGCAAATTGAAGAACTTATTGTTTTAAAAGTAAAAAGTTTAAAAATTATATAAACTATTGAACAGATCTTAATTGGTAAAAATAATTAATTATCAATGAAGACGGCCAAAAATATATGAGAATAGCCAAGTGGATCTAAACGAGCTGGAAATATTGGCGGAATCTAATTTAAAACCGTTTTCGCTGAGCGTCATTGCCACTTGCTGTTTGATTACAAAGTAAATTATGCCCGTAAATTAATATCCTTATCAATTTTATCGCTAACTCAAGTATTTTGAGTTATTTGAGTGGTAGTCGATAATATGTAAAAAGTTTCTACTTTAAAAAACGCTTAGACCAAAAGCAGAAAATCTTTATTCTGCTTCTATTATTTGTGTTGTTTTCTAAAATTATTTGATGACCTTTCTTGATACTATCTTGATTGTATTTTATTTTAATCTAATGTTCAAACACTATGTTGTGTCACTTCTCAGCAGAACTGCCTTCCGAACCAATCAATTTTAATTTATTATAAATATATTTAATTTCTCTTCATAATAGCTTTCTGTTGTTACACAAAACACATGTTACCGAAATTCAATATGATATAAATAACTTTTTATATTTCAAATTCAAATTCATAATAAGTGTAAGGCACTTTAGAATGAACGCAGGTGGACGCCATTTTTACGATTGAATAATTGATATATATCCTAACGCGTTCCAGCCATTGTAGCCCTCGTTAAACTTAGGCGTCTAAAGTGTCTGTACTGTAGGCCCTTAACATATAACAGTAACTTAAGTAAATAAATACATAACTATATATAATGCATAAAGTAAAAGTAATGAAGACCATTAATTTGTTTTTCCGAACATGTTGCACTTAGATCAAAAAAAATATATAAGTTATTGTATAGATATTTATATTTCAGTATTTATATTTTACACATATTCTTTAAAGCAACACCATATCTGTACAATTATATGTTTGTATATATATTTTTAAAGCTTAAATTTTAATCTACTTTTCAAGCATATATCTATTCCCATATATAAAACAAATTGGCCCACATAATAATTCTGTTCTCAACTCCGAGGGAAATACTCTGATTTAAATGCAAGGAATGAGTGCCACTTTCCATCACTTAGCTATTGTAAGCTCCGGAGTCATGAGGACTTCATACACAAGAGGAATATCGCCTTGAACAAAGTTTTAACGACTTTGTGTTATGTGAAGTATCTTAAAATTAAAAATTATAATAGAATTTTTAAGAAAAGATTTTTTTTTTCAGTTTCACGCTATATGTGTGCGGGACACAGCAGGGTAGACAGAAGGAACCTCGGTGTTAAGACAATCCATTCCCGACTCTCTGCTGAATTCTGGAGGCATTGCGTATTGAGTGGCAGAACTCAACACCGCGCTTTGCCGACACTAGAGCGAAGAAAAATGGAAATATAAACGTAAAGAAATATTTCACTTACATTTAAGGAAAGATACAAACGTATAATTATTGAAAAAAATGTATATCTCAATATTTATTTTAAATAAAAAATATTCGTACAGTTCAAGCGGGCGAATTTGCTAATTACTCACATTGTCTTTTCCAAAATTTAAGCTTTATAAGAGCAAGTTATTTAGAAGCTGTACTTACTGGTGTACAACATAGAGCCAAACGTAGGTAGCCACTTCTTAAGTGAATTATTAACGTAGTCTTACCGCAACGCTGCTATTGGTGAGCAAAGAAAATCAACTGAGAAAGGTTTCTAAGCTAAACTTAAGTTATTTAGTTTATATAAAAACATATGGTAAAACTCTGTAACCACCGATATTAAATATTTATTTTAATGGTATAATAGGGCAAATTAAAATGTTGATAAATTTCATACAATTCTTTCGAATATAATAGCGAATTGGAAAATTATTAACATTTGTAGTGTGGGTTGTATGTTATGACTTATCTTATTTTAATTATTGTCATATAGATTTTTTTGGTATTATTAAGTTGGCATAAGATCGATATTAGAGTAAACACCGTACTGCTCAAATTGCCATCTTTTTTAAATGTTAATTACACTGAACGCGACGCCATTTTACGCCGACTTGGCGATCAGTGACCGCCATTAGCTTTGTTAAGTTAGATCAGTGCTATATACTTATAAACGAAACAAAGTAATTTTAATAAATGAGAAAAATTCTCATTTACCTCAACTTTTATAAAATTAAAGTTCATAAAGACTAATTTATTTCTAAGACTAAATTATAAAATTAATAGTTCTCCAATCAGAAAACATAAATTATTAAAGTATTGACCTGGTTTGCTACACAAAGATATATTTCTACTTATTTTCGTCGAAAATAACAAGATCATAAAAAACAATGAATATTTGATTTTCTATGACACGGTTCATCGGCTCATTTTGGCCATTACCACGCGCATTGGGAGCACTAAAATCAAAATATGGTATGCAGAATTATGATAACGACTGAACTATCGTGGAATTTGATTATGGAAATTAATAATAGCTTCAGGAGGAAAATGAAGTTGATACCTTTTTATTCCTATATCTTTTTATTATAATACCTAATATTAAATTTGACATGTATATTCATATAAAATATAATACATGTATTTAATAACAAATTCATATCTTGGTAGAGTACCTACGAGTATACATTACATTTAAAATTTTGATTAAACATTACGTTGAAAATCTCAGTTTAATGTAAAAATTATCATAGAAATTTCTATGAAGAAGCGACTTGTTTTAGATAAATTAGGGGTAGTTTAGAATAATTTCAATGCTTAAATAAAATGAACAATAAACTCTATATATTAAGCCAAAGGTGATAGAAATTTTGAAAACAACTAAATTAAATATTTTAACGAAGCTTTTTGTATATTTTATATCATTTTATGCCAATCCAGTTTTTTTTAGGCCAGTCAATGTGATGTGGATTTGATCCCCACTCCAGAAAATTAAATATTTATTCAAATTTATTGTTCCATTTTTTCGCTCTGGTCTTTCCGAGGCAAAGTGCGATGTTGAGTTCTGCGATTCAACACGCTGTGCCTCAAAAATTCGGCGTTCAGAGTGTCTTAACACCAGGCAGAGAGAACTGCCTACCCTGCTATGTGCTGGATACATCGTCAACCTGAAAAAAAATATTGACGATTAGTAATTTTATTTTTTTAATTTTTGCAATTCCACACAAAAATAGTTCACGAACAGCACAGCTTTACGACGCCATCAGTCGGAAGTGCTACGAGTATTCGGAGCGATGCGAAGTGCATCGAGGAGGCGCGAGGCCGAGCTTATATTCGTATATTTGAGTACGTTATCGGGTATCTGCCTCGTGCTGTTTCTGTTTATTTCCTAGCCGATTCAATAAAGGCGAGCTTGATTCACTCAACCGAATGTTTGCTCAACTCACATCCGTAAATTTCCTTATTTGAAAATGTAAATGTATTATGTAGCAATATTAAAATAATAACTAGATTCATAAGAGCGATAAGAATAATAATTATGTATCTTAATTAAAACAAAGTAGGTGGACGGAGCTGAGTGCTTAAACACTTCGCTCCCCATTTTCCACCAAATTCTGGAGGCTTTACGTGTTAAGTGGTGAAATTCAAGGCCTTGTGTTGTTGTTGTTGTTGCCAAAGATGTGATGGCAGTCGAAAGTGGATGGATGGAATATTTAATAAAAAGTATCTCAATAAAATGTTGTTGTTGTTGTTGCCAAAGATGTGATGGCAGTCGAAAGTGGATGGATAGAATATTTAATAAAAAGTATCCAAATAAAATATTTATATACATATATATACGTATTACATAGGTGAATGATTGTCTACCAGCTCACATATAAAAGGAGTCTGATGGTGAAATAGAAAAACCTATCAGCATTCTTTATCTGTGACATAGTATTAAATATCCAAGTACCTTCGTAACAGGCGAATTGAAAGATAAAAATAATTCGAAATAAATTTTATTTTATTAAGCCCCGAAGAGATATATCAATATTTAAAGCAACATTTTGACATGTTATTGAATCAATATTCATTCTTTATCTGTGTGAGCAGTTTACTCGGATCTCGCCAATCCCTGTGAGTTTTTTAATAAAAGAACATTAAGGTTTTCGGTAAGTTAATAGTACATTAAGTAGGTGTACGCTAGTGAATATAAATGTTGTATTAATTTTTACTTTTAAAAATATTTTTGAATATTTTCGTTTTTTTTTTTAATTTCATTAAAAAACGACTCTTGGATTGGTACTTAGTGCTAAAATATTCCATTCGTTTGTGTCTATTTTCCTCCCTCCCTTTAGACCAGTGTCCAGTGAGTGGCAGACTCCAATGAAATCACTAACCAGTGACAGACTCCAATGAAGTCATTGAAATTATGTCCTTGCTTTTTAGAAAGTAGAGAAAATTTTGTATTCAGACACTCCGTTTCCTATTCCTCAATTAAAAAAAAAACTAATAGAAAAAACGTGTTGCTCTGCCTGAACGTAGAAATGCAAATTTTTAAAAACATTTTCTGGAAACAAATATGAAATATCGTGCAATTCGAAGTAATTCGATCGTATAAATATTTTTATCAATTCTATTTCCATATTGAAAGATGAAACTGATATTTTATGTCATAAACGTAATTTTGTTTACTGCCGGCAATTTCCACTCGTCTGACAAATTGATACACGTCGGGTCAAACAATCGCGAGCCTTTCCTCAAACGACTTACCCTTAGGGATATTTTTATCTATAATAGCTACTAGGCATGATCCTAGTTTTTTTGTGACATGAAATAAAAAATATAACATTTAAAAAGAAAAAATACTACTATAAAATCATGTTCATATTATTTGCTTTATTATTTATTTAGAGGCCACAGATATTTTGAAGCCGTCGTGGCGCAGCAGCACAAGGGTGAGACTATGACGCGATGATTCGATCCCCATTCGAGGAAAAGAAATATTTACTCATATTTATATTTTCACGTAAAATAATTTAAAATTTTTATGTAAATAAAATAATAAAGTCGTTTAATGAACCGTTCCTACAAATTCAGAAAAGACAATTCAGCACCTCTCATTTTGTAGTCTAAGTAAATAATCCAAGTAAACCGAGTTAAATTATAGAAATCAACAACATTAAAAATATTCTTTTTATTTTCATTTTTATTTCACTTTGTAAAGGAACAAGAATTAACTTCATTAATTATACCACAACTTCAAGCTTCATCGTCAGAGTAAACGTTGAAGAGAGCATTAGATAACTCTGCTATAAATAAGTAAGGTTGGTTTTACTTCATCAAATAACATACGTTAGGTATTTATTTAGTCAATAAAAAAAATTAGCTTCACGCTGTATACAGCAGGGCAGAGGGAACCTAGTTTTAAGACATTGCGTGTTGAATGATAGAACTCAACGCCGGGCTTCTTTCTTGGTGCCCGAGCGAAAAAATATCAGCTTCACGCTTTATCCCGCACACAGTAGAGCCGACGAATTCTATACACATTGCTTATTAAGTGGTTAACTCAACCCTCAACATTTTGCCTAGACAGCACGACCGACGAAGAATTGAAAATATACATTTATAAATATTAATTTTGTCAATAAAACTACGTATATGAAAAGACAGTAGTCAAGTTTTTTCCTCTGATCTAATGCGTTTGCCACTGTTAACAAGGGAACCTATATAAATATCCTTACAGGAGATTAACATAATGAGAAATTGAGCGAAGGAGTTACAAAATTATGTTCCCTCGGGTGACGTTAGACGTAAAGTCGGTTTTTATCACCAAATTTAAGGGTTTGTTTTTAAACAAACGGTAGATTTGTTTCTGTAACATACCAATATATTATTATATTATATTAGCCTTTTTGTATTAAAAGAAAACAAAATATTAGAGAAATTGGATAAAAAACAATAGTGGAAACTGCATGCAAATCGATTCAGCGATTTTTGAATTAAGCGTGCACAAGCTCACACCGCCAAACAGTTTCAGGTTCTATTACAATGGTAAATGCTACAAACAATAAATTTCTCAAGAATATTAATAATTTATGAGTTATTTTAGAGAGATAAGTTATTTTTTCCCAAAAAAAAAATCCATATACCAGATCCGTTAATTTTATATCAAATACTAATGCGTCACTTACCCACACATTTTATTTGTAAACAATGAATAATTTAGTAATTTATGGAGAATAATTAGACGAACGATTTAATATTTGTTTTTCTTTTATGCAAACATTGTTTGAACAAATAAAAACAATTTGGGATACGTCCGTGAATAATTAAGGAGCCATTAATTATTATTTCCACCTTAAGGTATTAGTTCCATATGAAAGTACTTGGGTACAAGGAAAATTAACTGACTACGAATGTTTGGTTAGTTGAAAAACGTCTAACCCACGAAGACGATTTCAGATTCGAATCCCGTTATTTATAATATATTGAGATTATTTCCATTTACAATCATTAGACAAAATAATGATGCAGTAGGCAGGATAAGTGAGTGGCGGAATTCAACGCAGAGCAAAGAAATAAAAATATAAATATTGTTAGTGAACTCTCGTAAAAGAGTGCTCGAATTCGAGTTCTTGAATTGAATCTTGTCCACGCCTCCTGACGGAGCCTGACGGTCAAACTCCCCCCTGATTAACGTACGCAAGGCATTTCTGAGCTACACTCGTCCCTTCCCGTCTGGTGATGCTGTCAAGACCAGTCCAGATCAACAGCAATGAAGTCCATTCGAAAAAAAAAAAGAAAAGGCAATCGGGGGCAGGCAGGGGGCTTGTAGGCAGCGGCCCTTATCGGATGAAAACTCGTGTGAAGTATTGTTATTAGGTGATATATATCACTCATTCAATTACGTAGAACCTCTTTCCAAATCATTTGAAACACATAGATCTTTGTTTTTATCTTGCTTTTTTTTAAACGTTAACCGCTTCCGATTTCTAACAAAAACTTATCTATATTAATGAATGAATTTGAATTCATTATTCTGATTGGGGAATCGAACTAACACTGATCGCACTACAGTCACAAACCGATGTCCGTGCGCCACAATGGCCTCGATATCTTACGACAATAGATTATATCTTAATACAAAATATTATTCCATAAGAGAATAAATCTTTATTGTAATGAATTATCATAATCGATATATAATATTTATTAGAGCGGTCATCTTTTTTTTCGTGCCTTCTTTCACGAGAAACCAAGAAAAATAATAATAATAAACTAAACAAATACTATATCTCCTCCTTATAATAAGTGATGTAATGCGTATTTCTTTTTGTACGATTGTCACGAAACGAATACCGGATGAGATTTTTTGTAATAAAGAGCGATATAACATGGTTGTGCTTATATTATAAGCCGAGAATACAATATTAACTATAAGTATATTCAATATAAGTATACACGAACCTTAGCTAAAATGTACAATATATATTACAATGTTCTCTAAAAAAGGGTGTAAAAAAATTTTTAATAATAAAAATTTTGTTATTAGAAAACAATAAAAAAACTCAATTTGCATCCTCATAATTGTCACTCTCGTCTGATATATCGTTTGACTTAATAATGATGACAAATTTCATTATTAAGTCAGACCTCAGTTTACTGTATACGCCGGTGGTTGCCAAGAAGCAGTATAAACTAGCTTAGTCAATCAAGGCATCCGCCGCACTCGACGGCCAAAGTTACACCTACACTATATATAATAATATATTCACACTCACACATAGGCAAAGCTTAGTTTAGACCTCGCGGATTCTAATTATTTTTATTTTACTAGTTTTATCAAAATTAATACTGTTAGAACATCTTTTCAGTACAACATAAAATCTTTACGTGATATTAAAACCCGTTGCAACTAACCTTTATAAACAGACACGCTATAAATATTCCAATTTATAAACAAGTCACAATAAGACATTATATGACAAAAAATAATTGAAAATTACATGTAATAGCATGTAAATAGGACGTATACTTTTCGAGAAAATGTAAAATTAAAAAATAAAAACGTCCCACGGGGAGCGCCCTTGCTGCTGATTTCGTCCTCGCAAACAGCGACGTAGTGCTTTTCTCAAAATATCGTAAAATTTCTGAATATATAAATTATATAATAAATCTTATGGCAAATATAATAAAACAATTATAGGTGGAATATGGGCAAAGCCGCGAGTGGGCCGCTAGTCCTTTATAAAATAGCACTGACTTTTTATAATAACAGGTAAATATTTTACCTTTCCTATGTAATATTATCCAATGTTATTTTATGTGTGAAATGATGCAGCTGTGCACATAAATTGTTGGCCAAAAGGCTTGCTAGGGGACAGGTGTCCGTTACGTTCGAACACTACTAATAACTAACATGAACACTTTTTAAATATCTTCTTATACTTTTTTAACATTATGGTAATATACCATTATATTTATTTTTTTACCATAAGAACATAACTTAGATTGTGAATAGCACTGTAATTTTTTTCTCAGCCTCACACATGTGGCATGCAGAGGGAGCCTAGTGTAAAGATACTCAGCTCCCCACTTTTCACGGAATTCTGGAGGTATTGCGTGTTAATTTGCGGAACTCAACGCCGCGGAAAAGTTCCGTCTAATAAGAAAAACCGTTGTGTTGATTTCCACCATTCAATACACTATAAGCAAAAAGAAAAAAGTTAGGAAAAGAGTACTAAATGAGATAAGTATATATATTTAAGAAATTACTTGACACAAAGTAAATACTACTTTACTCGGCAGCAACGTTTACATTTCAAAAAGCTACAGTACTGTAAAATAATTTCCTTCTAATTATCAGAACTAAATTGTAATGACAATAATACGATTCTTATTAACTAAACTAGTTAAATATTAGATGTCTTAATAATTCCTATATATGTTCACCAGAAAAATAATATTTAATAACAGTGATAATTAGTTAATAGGCCAATGTACACTAAAAGCGTTCTCGGTTAATTAACTATCTCGTTAAGTTAAAAGGCCGTAACGTGAGAAGGAAAAAAATATATGTAATATTACGATAATTATTTAATTATATACATTTCTATTTGACCTGCGAATAATTTATAGAATATATTAAACTAAATTCAGTTTTAATTTAAATTGTACTAAAATTATTTTATCAAAAAATATTTCTATATTATTGTATTTTCACAATCAAAATTTTACTAAGCTCTGATCATAGCCAATCCTTTTTGTTAGGTATATTTCTACTTTATCTATATTTTATTGGACTATATAAATTAATGAAATAAATAATAAAAAGATATAATTAATGCAATTTTACTACATTATTTATATGTAAATGCTTACTTATTTTGTACGTATTGATATAACGTCTTTTTACGTATAAACCGGAAACTTTTACAAATGCCGGATATTCCAGCCGGACACAGCCCTAATTTGTCATTTCCGGATATATTCCTAAGCGTTTGAGAACATGTTACTTCTATAAGACACTTGTTCTACTATTTTACTTATTCCTTTTGATTATACTCAGTGGTCTTATATTTTTATTAGACATAAATCGACGATTTGTAATATTTATTTTTAATTGATAATTAAATTTTTTAATTTAAAATTCTGATAATAAAAACTGAAATCTCATTTTTTCACATTCTAGAAGAAAATTCGGGAAATTCTAGTGCTCCCCTACACTCCCCACTAACTCTCTCAACTAGCTAAATTTAAATTTTCTGCGCTGCGTATTTTCGTCACTGAAATCTTGAATTTAAAAACTCAACACGCTATTAAAAATATTAATTAAACGTAACACATTAATTACACGTAAAAGATTAATGTTATCACATAAGGTCTGACTTTAATCGTATTAATATTAATGGCGGAAAGACGGATCGGCGTGCAGTGTCGCCCCTCAGGGAGCGATTACCATGTTGTAATTCTGTCCTCGTCCTTGATTTAGTGTGCTAAGAATGAAAATTACGAACTAAAATTCAACTTTAAAGGCTTTTTAACGCAGCTTCCCCAAAAGAACTTTTATTTAATATAATATATTTTTTGCATAATATGTTTTATGAATTGAATAAAGTAACATCTATACAATTACTTGGAACTGCGCTTCCGATGCCAGAGGGCTTCTAAAATGCAGGAAAAGTATAAGTTAAATATTTCACTAGTGTATTTTATAGAAGTAAAATGTTATTTTCCCTTTGTAGCACAATTTTTCAGGTTATATTTGAGTCTAGTGAGGTTTTTAGGTAGTGGTTCGTGTTTATTATTTTTGATATAAAACTTTAATTACCCAGCTTGTATGGAGTTGATTATTTTTTATTAGTATTTCATAACATTTTCTTCGACATAAAATAAAAAAAAATGTAGACTCTCAAGAACACTCAAGAATATTTCATGTCTAATATTAACTAAAATTTAACTATCTAATAGTACCCACTACGCGGCTGAGTCAAATATTGGATGGTTACCCAAAATTTATAAATAATTTCGTAGATAGCATGGTTTACGCAGTGGCAAGCGTGTAAACGCAACAGATTAAGTTCTGCCAACTAAAAAATATAAAAAAGAAGAAAAACTATATAAATCATAGATCGATTGTTTGCTGATATAAATAAAAAAACTTATAAAACGTGTGTAAGATCCAAGATTTAATAAAATCATATTACAATATTAATCTCTACACCGTCTCACCGTCTGCTGGATATATGTGTGAAACAGTTCGCCGGCAAACTCTAAGACGATATAAAGCTCTCACAGCTCCCTCTCACGAGTCCCGCGTGGGAGAACAGCGGTGAGTGCGCTTAACGAACTAAGCAGTTGCGCGTGTCTTTGTATGAAGTTCCGCAATCTGACGTCACTAAGTTATTTAGAATTGTGCTTCTCATTGTTAGAGTACCTCGTTTTGTATGGAAGTAAAATACTAGTCTTACTAAATATATTATATTATAATTTTAAAAAGTGCTTCAACTTCTTTTACTATTTGTAATTTAGAACTGTGGCTTACTGTGTAACGTGTAAAAAAAATCAGCTTTACGCTATATCCCCCACTCAGCATGCGGGGTAGGCATGGGGGAACATAGTATTAAGACATTTCGTTCTCCTTTTTCCATCGAATTCTGGGGCCATTGCAGTGGCGGAGCACTGACACCATAACGAATTAATGCAAATATAAATAACGCAATTATTTCTATATATTTATAATAGATCAAGTTTCCTGTAATGATAAAATAAGGTTATTACAATACACAAAAACTTCGCATACTCTAATACTTCTAGTATGCATAAAAATCACATAAAACTGAATTATATAATACAAAGAAATATCTATGCAAAAACTGTATACATTTAGAAGCAATTTATGGATGAAAATTCTAGTAAAAGTAGCAAAAAATAAATTCAGATATATAAGTGTTTTATTGTACTGGAGAAAAAACAACGAGTGGGCAGCACAATTTCATACCAACGAGAATAAAAACATAATGTAACATTTCTCACAAGCGTTCCGACGAAGTCTCCACCGCCTGTCAATCAACGAAATAAAAAAATATTTTCAGACATTCTCGTATATTTCTGCTGTGACGGTAAATTGGAGACCATCTGTTATGTCTCGATGACATTTTTACGAAATTATAATGACCCTCGAGAATTGCACGTACGTCGACTAATATACTCGTATAAATAAAATTTTTCCTTTTTTATATTTACTTCACTGGTTTTATTTTAACATATTAAACGAAAATAAAGCATTCATTCAAAGTGATATCATCAGAATGCGAGTTGCAGGCGTTAGTCACCACTTTGAAAAAAGGGTATGAAAATAATGGTCTAAGCCTGAACGCGAGCAAAACAAAGATTCTGGTATTTGAAAGAAATGAAGAGAGAACGAAACAATATCAATGTGAAAGAAAAAGATATTAGAACAAGTGAATGAAATGGTATACTTGGGAAGTATGTTCCGTAGAGGAAAGGCGAATTGCTGCTGGTAACAGGGTTAAAGGAGCCGTAGCTGCATTGATGAGACGGCGAATCGTCAGCACAGCGGCGCATTTGGCAACGAAACGTGGTTATTACAGAAGAAGAATGAAGTAAAGGTGAACGCTGTGGAGATGCGATCTCTTCGTAGGATATGCGGAGTCAGCTTAGCTGATCGAATCCGCATTGAAGTGATACACATAATGGCAGGTACTAACAAGAATTTCAAGGTGAGATTCGATAGAATGAATTATGAAATGGGAAAAAATATTTATGATGGAAAAGTGAGTGGTAAGTGAGATAGGGGGAGACCTCGGTTGACCTTCGAAAACACAATATCGAAGATAATCGTACTAGATGAAGGTCACGTAAAAAGTATGTGGACCCTCCAGAGGGCATGTATCATGAGGTTGATGACAGTGGAAACATGCAGACACCGTAGGAGTTGGCGCTCCGTTCTCTATATTTACCCCACCAGGGATAAATCGTGAAGCAAAATTATTTACTATTATAACAACGTCGTTCATTACTCATTACTTACAATTAACCCCTTTGACATCTTCTTTAAGATCCCAATGGACGCAAACTTTAAACATTCCCTGTCATTAAGCTCACTATATTTCACTGTGTATATATTCCTTATAAATTATTTGTAACATATACGTATGTACCAATATTTAACAAATCCCTACCGAATTAACCTCCTTCGATACATAAATTATAATTTATCGCTTTGTTCCGATACACTACATTACTAATAAATAGACGCATCAAGAGACGCTATTATTATGTATTAATATATTAATATTTATAACTAGATAATCATCACATTTATAATAAAGAAGTCCAAAAACCTACATCAACATTAAGAACATACTTTTCAAATAAACCTTCAGGATTATACTTTCCGAAGCACATCTTGCGGTAGAAATGTATTCATGAGATAACAATTTTACACACAGAATATTTCGTCGGCAGAATAGAAAGAAAATGATACGGACGCTGTAACGAAATAAAGCGATAGATAAAGGAAGTTTACATGAAAATATTTTATGAACAAAGCGAACGGGTGAATCTCGCGGGAAGCATAAAACTATAAAGTGCAACCAAATTGAACAACCTATTGTTTTAAAAGTAAGATATTTTTATTTTAAGATCTAGTGCAAGAACTTGAATTTTAAAATGATTATAATTTTAACGCTATCTCAATATGTAAAGAATAGAACCTTATATTTTTTTACTAAAAATATAAAGTTCTAAGATTATTGGTTTTATAATTTAGAAAACGCTTAAAAACTGAACACATTGCGACTCGAAACCGAATCCCACTTACTTAAAATGTTTTCTAAAATTATTTTCTAACATCGTATAAAATTTTGTCTTGATTGTAATTTTATTTTGATTTATTTTCAAACACTCTGAAAATATTAAAATAATGTTTATTATTTTACTTCGTTATATATACATACGTTACATTAGCTGCTGTGTCATCACAAAAATAAACGTGATATTCTGCAGCTTTTACATAATCAACGCCTATTTTCAAAGTAATAAATGTATAGCATGTAATAGCATTAAATAATAGATATTATTTGTGAGTTCCACCACTCATCACACCATGCCTCCAGAATTCGAAGGAAAGTGGGGAACGGAATATCTTAGCACTAGGCTACATCCTGTGTGCGGGATACAGCGTGAAGGTGATTTAAATTTTTTTTCAAATATAATTTATGATACACAAATACTTTTAAATAAGAAAAACATGTCAAGACACAGATCACATACAAAGACATTCATTATTTATATACTACAATAACGCGATATAATTTCATAAATAGTATATTTATTGCACAATAAAACTTTATTTGTTACACAATATTAATTATTTCTTTATTATAGCTTCCGGTTTGTACATAAAATACTTGATACAATTTAATATGAAATATATGTGTATTAATAATAAGTGTAAGGCACTTTAGAATGAACGCAGGTGGACGTTTTTGCCACTGAATAATTGATATATCATCCTAACACGTCGCAGCCATTGTAGCCCTCGTTAAACTTAGGCGTCTAAAGTGTTTGTTCTGTAGGCCCTTAACATATAACAATAACTTAAGTACATAAATACATTACTATATATAATAAAGTAAAACTCATAGAGGAGTCTCTATGAGTTTATGAAGGGCATTAATTTGTTTTTCCGAAGCGATGCTGTATTTAAATCATAAAATTATATTATCTATATATATAATTATATATCACATACATAAATATATGGATAATATACATACACAAATATAAATTCAAGTAGGAAAAAATTAATAAATAAATAATAATAATATATGTACATACATATACTACATCCGAAGATAAACTTAACTTTATACTGAAAGATATTTATAGAAGCAGACGTCACGTAATTTCACTGCTTCTATAGTAAAAGATTTACTGTAGCAGTGAGTGCGGCACAGCGGGATCTCGAGCACTTTATCACTTTTCTGGTGGAGACTGAACGGCATACAGGAATTAGAGTCAAGACCGGAAAAGTGATCCTTAAGGTAAGAAGGAGTATCGGGATGGAAAAGGATTGGACGTTATAGGAACGTGACAGTGTGGAGGTTCCGACGGTTTTCAAAAGAAATCCACCTCAGCCTAACGTGATGCTGGCTGATGTGATCAAATTTCTGCAGTCCGAAAATGAATCTTATAATCAAGTTCTGTGGGTGTTCAAGTGTATTGAGCAATTGTAGCGAAATATCTAGGTAACAGGTGTCAGCATAGTGTAATATAGGCAGCAAGAGTGAGTGCGCCAGGGAAATTTTGGTTGGGATAGGATACTGCATTCTAGCTTGCAATTGTCAAAATTAATAGGAGGATAGGAAGGAAAATTTAATTTAGATAATTGTTGACAACTTCCTAGGAAGCACACCTGTGAAGTTTTTAGAATTTATTGCCAGACCAAATGACTTGCTCCAGGAAATAATTGTACGTAGATTGAAATTTACAAAATTAATAGCTTTCGCAATGTTATTCACGTTCATGGTCAAAGAAATCTGATGGTCATCGGCGTATAAATGAAAGGAAAGAGATAGCACCGGCACTAAGACGACATGCGGATGATCGTTGATCATTAATACAAATACGAAAACCATTCAAAAGTGTCAGATGCTATATTAATAGACTTCAGGATTGCTAAGAGGACACTAAAATTTCAAACTTATTACTTAAATTTCAATCCACTCTTAAACAAATATCAATCCCTGAACAGAACAAACTTGCCCACATAATAATTCTGAACTCCGAAGGAATAGTCTGCTTTAAATGCATGAAATGAGAGCCACTTGCCATCACTTAGCTATTGTAAGCTCCGGAGTCATGAGGACTTCATACACAAGAGGAATATCGCCTTGAGCAAAGTTTTAACGACTTTGTGTTATGTGAAATATGTTAAAATTAAAAATTATAATAGAAATTTTAAATAAAAATTCAAGCGTATAATTATTTTAAAGAATTTAAGCTTCAGTATGTTTTTCTTGTATTACAATTTTTATTTTTGTTTTGATTTTAGAATAGTATTTTGATTATTTGGAAATATTTACATTAATAAAACAAAATAAGAACACTATATTTATATTTAGACGCCAATCATGGCGTAGAGGCATAAGCATGTGACTGTTAACGTATTGAGTTTTTAGCTCTTCAACTTCAATTTCCACTTGGGAAAATGAAGTTTTTAATAAAAATTTCATTTTCATTTCTTTGCTCTGGTGTCAAGACAAATCGCAGCGTTGAGTTCCGCCACTGTACGCGTTCTAGCACTCGCAATCAAATGAGTAGTGAAATGTTTTAATACGATCCTTCTCTTTCCTATCCTATCCTACTACATGCGGGATACAGAGTTAAACTGACAAAAAATCTTTGTATTTATAAATTGACGTACATATACACCCTTCCCTCGTTTTTATAACTGACGATTATAGCTGCTATTTGTTATTTTATAACATAAAATATTATCTTATACATTAAACAAATTATCCATTTATTAAAAAGATGTAAAGAGAAAGTCCTCTACAAAAGCAGCTCCTTAAGTACAAAACTCGCCTCAGCGTGTGCTCTTAATTTAAGGATAACGACCTGACTTCGTTCTCAAATGCCTTTATTCAGAGACAGTTTACTTACAATATAAGTAGGTAGAAATTGCTTTTTTTAAATATAATTCTCAAATTCAAAGTAATAATAGTTCTAAATAAATTTGCACTGATAGTGGAATATATATCAATAGCAATAACTACACATAGAGATTGTAGGTCTCAACATATACTATGGTTTTTAACTGTATTTTCATGTTTTCCTCAAACCCTCTTGTATAAATTGTATAAAAAAAATCTTTTTTTCAGTTTATTATCTCTGCCTAATTATTAAAATTACTCTTAAAAAGTTTACGTAGCCCTTATGAAAGGAATCATTTACATACATTATTTCACAAACATCTTTTTTTTTGGAACTAATTACACAAAAACTATATGGTAAATTAAATTCAAGAGTGATCACACAGAAACAAAGTTGCGGTAGGAAACTAGTAATAAATACTCCGTTTCATATGTATTTTCATAACTTGTAATTAATACATTTTTCTTATCATCATTTGTAATGTTAAAATGATATGTGCAATGACGGTCTTATCATTTTCTTACAAGTAATCATTAACACCGAGGTACTCTCTGCCTACCCTGCTGTGTGCGGGATACAGCGTGAAGCAAAAACAAAAGGAAATAAATTCTTACTCCCTCAATCCAAATATGAATCGATTGATGTGGTTTTGTAATCATTTAATTTTATTTAGTATCTATTGTAAATTAAAGCTTTCAAAAATAACAAAAGTAAACATATAATCTGTTTAAAGAGCAACAAAAGTCACGAAGTTACTTCCTACGACCCGTATGTATTTTTACAATGCCACAAGTTCTCTCTGCCAGTAACATAATGTAGACAATTTGCCACAGACTCAGCAAAAGTTTGCCCGTTTTCTCTACAATACCATTATTGCCCTCTGTCTTTGAAAAATTGCAAATAAGATTTATTTATCTAGCTAAAGGTAATCTACCATTCTACTAGTGAACGTGGGGATCGAACCCACAACCGTCACGTTGCATCACACCCTTGTACCACTATACCATGACAGCCTCAAAGACTTCTGTAGAGTAATAGACAAGTATAGAAACAGAACAAGCTTAGCATTTACGTTATAATTTTAGATTTATATGCACTTAGAGAGTGACTACAAAGCGTTGTTAACTATCCAGACATACCTAAATAGAAACGGTCAAATTACACCGAATAACTTGTTAGTTAAGTTAACGGCGTGCAGGCCGTGTATTATTATAATGGATTCTACAATATGCAAATAATATTAAGCCCGAATACCAACAGATTATCGGTTGCCAGATCTTAACATTGTAGAACAATGACGGCGTGGTAGATCCCTGCGACCGTAATCCCACCGGCGCCGGTGCGTGCCACTACTGTATTCTAATACAGTACATGGTATATCAGGCTTTACTTGTGTACTGCGGTACTAGAATACTACTCGATTTAACAAATATTTATTTATAAAGTAATCTTGTGACAGTATGACAAAAGAGATTCATAAGCTTTTTATTTATTAACTTATAAAGGTTAAGTTAGCATCACATTAAATATTTAGTATTATTTCGAAGAGTTATATATATTTAATGTGTCGCTTTCCGTGATATTTTTATTTATTGGTTATTATTAAACAGACAATAAATATTTTGTACCATTCATTAAAGTTTTCAAAGTAAATCGTTTAGAATGTAACCTATCTGACCATTATAAACGTAAGAGAAAAATAAGTTAAATGCTTATATCATTATACTTTTGTTCTTAAGAAGGATATTCTATTTACTACAGCAATCTCTTTTACCAAGCTAATTACAACTTGTATAAGGAATTTACTTTTTAGGATTCCGTACCTTTTAAGGAAAAAAGGAACCCTTATAAGATTTTAGATTGATTTGAAAACGTGAATTTTTGCTTTTTTTTTTTAAGAAACCTAAAATATTTTTTTAATGACACTGACCTAGACACATTGAATGACTTCGAAACGATAAATGTGATTAAAGATTCAATTCTAATCCACACTTCCTGAGATTGACATGCTAAACCAAACAAACAGTTTTAGAATACTATAGAGTAACGATATTCTTTAATAATTATGACATGTAATTTGATATTCAATCACATCATTTATACTTCGTAGTACGTACTGATAGGACAGTGTGAGAGAAGAGTGACATGCCTTCAATAAATTAGGACCATTTTGTGCGGGCCTATAATTATAAAATATTTTACTGCCGTACCGAAGCAAAATTAGATCATACCAAAGGACAAAGCGTAGCGTATACCGCGCATTTTATGTAAAACCCTGTTGTAAATATTTTAATAGCAGCCATCCAATATAAGGCGATTCCTTATTGGACGTATCAAATGTGTACTTAAATATATTTATAATTTGCCCAATTTTTATGTATGCTTGTTTCCAAAATCGTTGTAGTGACCTAACGCGACGACCAATTTTGAAATTATTTCTAAAGACATAAATATCACCACAACCAGACGCCATACTATCAAAAAGAAATAAATAAAGATGGACGAACTTTAAATGGCTTATAACACGTCAAATGGAGTGTCGTTGATATCTTGAATGATTTTTTGATTTTATGTAATGTTTTTTCTTGGGTAAAAATTTTGGAAATATAAATATTTAATATTGTTTAAGCAATCATTCACGCTTATAATAAATAATATTAACTTTTCTATTTTTTTATTCAATATATCTCGTATGTATTCGTATATTAACTCCTCTAATAAAAAGAAAGGTTAAAATTTACTGTCTTTACAATTATAATAAAGTTTTTAATAATTTAACGAATATATTTAAAATAAGAAAAACCATAACAATATAAGAAAAACAAACAGATATCAATCCTTCTTTTTTGCAACGAAATTATTTGTATGTATATTATTTACGTGTATCGATTGTGTAGCGATTATAAACCAATTTCTATCGTCCTATATTATTTTTAATTATACTCAAATATTTTTTCTATATTCTATAACATTTATTTACTTGACATTAATCATTTAGAAGCTCCTATAACAAAATACCAGGGCAAGCAATAAGCTTTTGGCTCAAAACTAAGAGGCTATCGCTGAGCGAATCCAAGAAATAAAATAAAATGAATAAAAATATACTGTCTGCAAAATAATACAACATTAGGTTTTCTTTTTTAGATTCACGGCAGACTGACATAAAGAGAAAGCCCCTACTTGGTGAAACACTTTTTCTTCACTTTCGGAATCGAACTCAAGACACTGCTTGTTTAGTGGCAGAACTTAACACCGCAATTTATCAAATCAGAACAGGAAAAATAGTAATTTTGTCTTCCGAGTGGAACTGGAATTGAACTCAATCAAGCGACATTGAGATTTTTTCTTTCAGCTATCCTACATGTAGTAGGGACCTACCCTACCTAAAGGGAGATGTTCAGGAATTCTGGAGATATAGCGTGTGGCTTCTACGTTGAAATTGACACCTACATAACTACCTTCATACAAAATATAATGAATATATACAATATTATTTACTTTACTATGACATCGAGCACAATAATAATAAATACAATACAGATATGTATCGCTGAATGTCAAGTACATTCAAATATGTCGATGTGAGTAAATGACAAAGCGGCACATTGTTTGCTAACACAATGAAACTCGAGAGCAAAGTATAATATTGGCGCTTCTCCACATTCTGTACGATCCTTGCTGTCAGCTTAAACACTCTGATTTACTTCTGAAACCGGTTTGTATTTACTGCATATTCCTAATATTTGAATATAAAATGTAATAACGTATTATATTGCACTGCAATATACGCCTATTGTTCTCCTTCATGTATCACTTTGTAATAAATTTAAAATTATTAAAAGTATCCCAACTCTTTAAAAATACCTTTGAATATTCATATAATAAACATATAAAAATATTAAACTAATACATATTACTATAAATAAAAGTGGCAAATCAATAATAAATCATGTTAATTATCAGAATTAAAATACTTCTTAGGATAACAAAGAACGTTTATTAAATAAAAAATATAATATTAATAAAATATACTAGAATTTATAATATTACTTATAGTATACCTCACAAGTAAAAATATTCAAACCCTCCTCATTTGTACTCGTAGTCTGCTTAACTCTCAGATGGAATAAGCCTATCTAAATGCAGGAGCAACGTGATTTGACCGAACATAAAATAACAAAGAAATGTTCTAAGTTGGTCGGTCTGCTTTCTTTAAAGTTATGTAAATTTTATAAATCCCAAGAACATAAAGGGGAAGGCAGGTATTGTGCAAAACGAGTGAAAAGTAAAGTCGAAAAAAGGAAAACAACTTCGGTGAAACGAAGGAAAACCTTAGCGTAATCTTTATAAAACTAACTTACTGTTCTTTCATAAAATATGAATAGAGTTAAGATATAACAAATAATATAAACGTAGAGAATGAAAGAAAATTGTAACGAGTCTACAAAATGAACTTTTCTATAAGAATATATTTTAAGCGTCTGTAAACAATAGAACTTTATATTAAAATTCTGTTACATTTAATAAATAAAATTGAGAATTGATATCCAGGTTTCTCTTCTCTTTAAATTATAGTATTAAAACAAATTTCCATCGCTAGTAATTAATATTATAATTTTTGCAGTTAAAGAAATAGTTCACATACGACTAACTGTCTAATGTTTGTTAACTGCTTTTCATATTACACCCAACGTCCCTAGTCATATATCATTCTCATTGCTTTTAAGCTGTCTAAGGTCTGGCATGAGCCTGGTCAATTAAGTCCTGTAATATCTTATCTATAAGCTTGATGATCCGGCAAAATGTTCAATCATCACTTTGAAAGTTTTGAAACCAGTATTTTATGTAAAATTCTTATGAATAACGCAGTGCAATAAAATTTCTCGCAAATCTACTTTACATGATATAGAAGAAAAACATTTTGAGTGTCAGTCAGTCAGGCACATGATATATATTTACTTAAACTCGGCCAGGTGTTCACTAAGATTACATACACTACATGCACTATTGAGGTCTGGTTAAAAATAGAAATGAGTCATAAAATGATATTATAGTTATATCTTTCTGTACATAAATAATGAGTGTAAGAAAGCAGTATCCGCGTGTGGCTAACAGCCGGCTGTGGCCTCATTAATTCTGTCCACAAACACTGCGTGCGTTCTGTGTGAGTTTGACAGCACTCGTTTGTTATCTTGCCCTTTCCAACCTCCGAACCCAGTTACCTACACTTTACCAGTTAATATCTATATATGTATATATATATATATATAGTTTCCAGAAAAATATAAATAGTCGATTGATTGCTGCACAATTTAGATAAGCATATATTGACGTTTCATACTTGTTTGACACACATAATTCTTGAATCACATATGTGCTTAAGAATGTAATAACTATATAATATAATTTTATTTCCTTTTTTTCTTAATCTTTACACTGTATATTATTATATATTATATTGTATATAGAATGACAGGTGGTGGGAACCTAGTGTTAAGACACACCGTTCCGTCGAATTTTCGAGACATGGCGTGCTGCATGGTGGAACTCAACTCCACATGTTGACATTTACTTGATAATAGTAAAGTATAACAAATATTAAACTATGATAAATTTGTTTTTCTTATATTTGGTTTTACTGCTTAAGTAAGATATCTATATATTATTGTCAGAATTAGAAAGTTGTGGGAGTGCGCGTTGCATTAGTTGCAAACTTGCAATATTCGAGCGCATTTGCAAATAAATAGCTATACTTTGCTGTTACGTACGTTATGTTGCAGTGGTTCTGTACCACTTAACAAACATAACGTACTTTGCTATAAGTGTGATGTGATGTGAACTGTTGGTACAAAAAGGGTCGGTCGGTAATAATCAGATAAAAACAGAAAAATTATTTTTTAATTTGAGAAAATAATTTCTTTTTAGAATTGACCAATTTTTTAAAGTAAACGTTAAATAAAAACAACTAAGCCCATTTTAGATACTAATATAATACTTAATGTTACTTCATTAATATTAATTATTTAGAGGCCAATCGTGGCGCAGGGACACATGATGTGACTGTAAACGCGGCTGTCTGTGGGTTTGATCCCCACTCGAGGAAATAACTTATTTATTTAAATTTATATACCCATTTCTTCGCTTTGGTTTCGAGGAAAAGCGCGGCGTTGATTTCGGCTACTCAACACGCAATGCTTCCAGAATTCATAAAGCAGAAAGAATGCAGAAAGTGGGGAACGGAGTGTCTTAGAAGGAATCTTCTCTGTCTCTCATGCTATATGTGGAATAGGTAGAGATGGTTCCGTGTGAAGCTGATTTATTCTTGGCCCGCTTGAACAACACAATTATTTATTTGGTAAACTGAATTAAACATGTGTCGATACTTATACATTATATCTACACATGGAGGACGTCGTGTTAAAAAAAGAAGAACTTTATTATTTTATATGCTAATTATAGAGTCATATCGCAGTCTGTAGAGTTCTTAATCAAATATTTAAACAATTTGTATATTTGATTAAAAAGAGCTACAACAGAGCTGAGATGTTTTAAATATTTTATATGGTATTTGTTTCATAACCTTTTACTTGGTAGTCATAAACAAATAAAAAACTTGTTTAAGAACATCATGAAACACTAAGTAAAATAATGTTTGTTTGCTTAGATAAATCGCAGGTGTGCGTTGCCTCGCGACTGAATAATAGATGGCTTAACGCGTCGGCGCCATTACAACAGGCCTCGCTCGGTAAATAAAGCAGTCTGAAGAGAGCCGCTCTCGCCAACTATATACGCTACGAGTACAATACACATATGCTCGGACATATTTAGATATACATACGAACTTGTATCTGTTTTTTTTTTCAGCTTTACGCTGCGTGTTGAGAGGCAGAACTCAACACCGCGGTTTGTCTCGAGCCACCAGAGCGAAGAAAAATGGTAATATAAACGTAAAGAAATATTTCACTTCATCGAGTAGGAATCGAACCCACTACCGTCGCGTTTACGCGTGACACTCTTGTGCCACTGTACCAAGACGTCACATAAAATGTGTATATCTTATACTAGATACTTTAACACTGTGTTTTCATTAAAAATGCGTATAACGTATTATAACAATTTCTAAATTGTAGTAGTAGGTACATATAAATATGTATTTCAATATCACATTGCACTGGTTGACGTTGAACGTTTACGCAATATGTCTAAAAAATCAAGTGAAAGTTTTATCGGTTACCAACCTTACCGACAAAACCTAACGACAAAAATATTCCAAAAAACGTCTTGCATTAAGAAAAATATATTTTATATAAAATATATTTAAAAAAACTATTAACATTTATATACGCTCTAAGTTGCCCACTGACGAAGTGCCCTTGAAAGTGATTACCGTAAATTGACCTTTTTGTCTCAGAATTTACAACTTGTAAGATAGTGAGGTCTGTTTCAAGTAATAACTTAAAACATTTCCTCGCCTTGTAAATTCTTAAGCTTTCAGAAACTAACTAGGGCGTAGTGACGGTTTCTTTTGTAATGTTAAAAATAATGATAGTCTCTGTCTCTTTTTCGACTTCAAATTTTATATTTATACATATAATTATTACGAATATTATATAAATAATATATGACAAATTTATATTTGTATAAATAATATAATTAGCTAAATAATAATACATAGAACAAGATTATTTGATAATTTTGTTTATTTCCCGTGCTGGTACAACTTGCTTTTTGTTGCGACGCGGCGGCTGTATTGAATATACACAGACGCTGACTGTGCATAAATAAATTATAATTTACGTAATATAATTTAAATTTGCCTAATGTAATTAAAATTTTAGTCCAAACTTCAACATGGGATTCAAACTTTACCTAACCTGTACAAAAAATCCTTGTGTAGACACGTGGCGGTGTGTCCAACCAAAAAATAAAAATAAATAACGGTTTGAAAGCCGTCATGTGAAAAATTCACGAACCATTTTGAACTACACTTGACTTGACAACTATTTAATTTGCGTACATGAAATTTTGCACTTGACTTCTAAGGTAATTAATATTTCTATAATTAAAGTGAAATAATTATATATACTTATTCAATTTAAATAAATAAAGAAAATAACGTCATGTATGGTTTAAAGTTAGGTCAATAGTAGTACTAGTATATTTCGCACGGTGCAAGGAGAAAATATTCGAATCTATTTTTTAAAATACTCAATACTCCTTCAAGGATGAATTATCTTCATTTTTTTCTTTATACAAAGTTCAGAGTTTTTTTTTTCCGTTTCAAAGGCAATAGTTTGAATTTAGGCGAAAAACAAAGAATAGAGCTTTGACACTACACTATTCTTTTCTAGTCACACCCCTGTGCCACTGCGCCACGACGGCCTCTCATACGAACTGTGATGTAGTGTCTCACTCTGTCCTCTCCTCATCTCCTCATCCGGCACAATAGAAATGAAATTGAAACATTTTATTTCACGAAATATTATAACTGTTCTAAATGTGGAGCACTTCACAATGATGCTACTCTGTCAAGGTTCTTGTCCCATATTGCGAGGCGTTAACCCATACCAGCTACTTCTTATCGTGGACTTGACATACATATCTTCATAAAAGTATATATATATATATATATATATATATTCACCTTCACGCTGTATCCCGCACACAGCAGGGTAAGCAGATGGAACCTAACCTAAGACACTCCATTCCCCACTTTTTACCGAAAGGCAGTGCGTGTTTTAATATAAAAATTATTATACATACAACAATAGCTATATTTTTAGCTATTCCTTACAGTGTACACTAGTTTATATACATAGTTTTCGTTCACACTTTAGTCGTAACATAGAGGCTGCGTCACGTATCAACAAAACGTCCTATTCAGCCATGTTCGCATTATAAATTCCGGTTAAACCTATAAAATATCACAATTTTTTTCCTACTGTAATATTTATAGCAATAGTTTAAGTTTTTAATAGGAAATTATAATTACTGGTGTCAAAATAATAATCCAATCATATTATGTTAACAATTACAAGTGAGTTTGTCAAGATTTCAAATGACCTATTACAATTATTAAGCGAAAAATATGTACATATCAAATTTCATGCTAAATTCGTATGATATTCAATACTAAAATGGCCTTTAAAAGCTTAATTATACAAATAGCTTTATTTCAGAAAATCTCAATGTCATGCTTGGCAAAAGCTTTATTCAGTACAGTTAAAAAGTTAGTTTGGTACATTAAGAACTTCTGAAATGCAGTGGACCAAATAATTTGAATAACCTTAAATTAAAGGCGTGGAAACTTTGTATAACATCTGCAGTAGACGGATCAAGTTAATGTGCTTAAGTTAATGGCATTGTCTAGCTGTGGCCAACAGTTCACACTTCATCATATTTTACTTTTCACATCATTATAATGTATAGCCCGTCTATTTATTAAATATTATTAAATGCGCATCTAATAGATAACGAATAATAATCGGCGAAGATTATTATATTATTTAGACCACACGTTAATCCCCTACGATAAACGTAAAAAATCGTAGTAGTTTCTAAAGTGAAGTAAAGTAACATCTTTTGCGTTGCGAATTATTCCTTACGGAACTATTCACTTTCTCGTTAAGGTAATGGTGTTCGCCACAGATACATAAATATGTGCCTCTAACATAGAGCCAACTTACATTAAATTAGAAAAATGGCGAGTCGTAAAAGTAACTTGTAACTGGGTTTGGTGCTCACATTTTATTTGTAAAACAAACAGTCCAACAAAATTTCCGAATCCTTCAAGCATTTTAAAAAATATTCCTGGTATAGATATAGAAAAATAAAATATAACACAATGCTTATTATTTTATTATATATTAGTTATTTAAGTGTAGATGTTGCGGTGTTGAGTTCTGCCACTCAACACACAATGCCTCCAGAATTCGGCAAAAAGTGGGGAACGGAGTGTCTTAACACTAGATTCCCTCTGCTTACCCTGTTGTGTGCATCCCGCACAGCGTGAAGCTGAGAAAACAAGTGTTGATGTTTTCTATTTAAATGTAAATACGAATATGGATCTCCCTATTTGTTTTTAATATATCTGATAATCTACTCAATCCGCTAAAATCATATCACAAAAACTAGGAAAATATATTTTTTAAACAGATATATTCCGAACTACCAATATACCGAACTAACAACGTGTATGCTTAACTGGCCACGTTCGCTGATATCAAATATTTTCCTGCCATTGTTTTCTTTCATATTTTGTTTACTTCAAATAGATCAAAAAGGCTTAACCCCGCAAGGCTTATATCATTCTCTGATTCCTGAAAGTTTTTATTTTGTGCTACAGTTGACCCGGACTCCATTTTTTTAATTTATATTTATTTCACGTAGATAGATGAAAAGCCGTCTTCGATTATTTATTGAAGCTTCATTTTAGAAATTTAACATTTTTTGAGACAAATATTGAATGTTTGTAATCATCAGTTATGCGTTTTCTTTTGTTTAGCATTGCTTCCAAATATAAATTGATTTTTCTCATTTCCTTTTTCTCTCATTGATTTGGCGAAGTATTCGTGCGGAATGCGGGCCTCAGTAAGCAACTGTGATATTTCTTTGTCGCATTTTTTTACTCTGTGCCAGTGTGCCTGCCCCCTATAATTGGAGCGAATGATATTTATAGTTTTTCTGAGTTATGTCACAGTTATTTGTGTATATATACATGCACGAATAACTATTCAACTTACGATTATATTAGAAAAGTGTAGCAAATACATACAACGGTAAATTACATATAAATTTAAGACGCTGAGTAGTGAAACTCTACACCGCTTTTCGACAAGTCAAGTCTACGAGGTGAGAAATTTCCACAGTTAAAGCCGATTTTTATTTTAAACATCTTTTTTAGCCGATTTCATCATTTATATATACTTTTCGTACATAGTAAATCTAAGTTCTGAATCAAAAAAAAAACAGCATGGAAAATATCAAACGCGTGTATGTAACGAAAATGTTGAACCACACCGCACCGCACATTCATCAACCACTATTTGACATGGACTGCAAAGTAAACTCGCAAATAAAATACGACCCAATATTCGATATACGTTCGACTTCGTAGTTTCGTCCGTAATTAAAAAGCTACTTCGTGGAACATATGTAATAATAGTAAGTAATGTATCGATATAAGTTCGTAAAATATATATTTATACCTTTATTTTTTTTAAAACAAATAATCTGAAGTTAAGACGAAGGTAGTTGATGCTAAGATACGATATTATAATACAAAGTTCTGCCACTCAACACGCAATGCCTCGAAAATTTGCCGACAAGTGGGAAACGGAAGTGTCGAATGATAGGTTTTCTCAGGCTCCCTGCTACGTATTTTTTTTAGAGTATATAGGTATCACATCGGTCATTTAGATCATCCATGCCTGAAAAACTGAAGAAACTCGCTTTCACATTAATGCTAGTTGTTGTAAAACATTATCACATTTAACGTAATTGTTGTTTTCTGATCTAATCGAATTTTCTAATGTAAATGTCTGTAAATGTAGCGTTAAATATATTTTTTGAAAGGTTATATGTTTAATAGATATGAACTAACACTAATTTTCAATTTCGCACATCCAATCTGCTTGTTCATGTATATGCTTATTACATATACATAATAGCTACTGCATTCAAATTTCAGATATTCTTTTATAATATATAATTTTTAATAAATAAATAATAACTACATATATATGAAATGTTTAATTGAGACCGTAGTGATTTAACAACACCAGAAACGGTTAAAAATAAATAAAATAAAATTCAGTGGGAGTGTAAGACGACAAAAAGACAGCTAAAATAGATCCGGTTCTTCTGTTTTCAGGAAAACTGGGCATTTGTTTGCTCCTTTGTCCAGAAAACAAAAAAACTACTCATCTCGGAAGCGCCACTACATTAATCTAAATATCTACCTGCGCTTGCACGATGACATAATGCAGTAAGACCGCGCTTTGAACTGCTACTTACCACAAGCTACTTTTTAAAGCTCGCGAATACTTTAACACTGCTTTGCAGTGGGAGGGAGCTTCAAATCAAATAATATTATATATTTATGTAAATAGTGATGAGTAAATAGGAAAGGTTTTCAGATATTTTCCTAAACCTTATAAATCTACCGGAAATACTTTATGAATTTCGATTCCATTCATAGCGTCGAAATACGCGTTTCTTGCGATATAACCGGCCATATATTTTTTAAGTAAATGTAGAAATACTATTATTTCAGGAAATAATTGGGCTGTAAATCTGAGTATATGGTTTGAATTTCAACCCGCTATCTCCAAGCGTTTTTGAGATAAAGGCTCTTGACAGACAGACGGACATATAACAAAGTCATCTCATAAGGATTCCTTTTCTCCTGAAAAGTTATGGAACCCTAAAAATGTGGCCTCGTGTCACAGGAGCACACGGGCGTGACGATATCGCACCGGGTTCGATCCCTACTCGAGGGAATGAATTATTGTTTTTTAATATTTTCATTTTTTCGCTTTTGCACAAAAGCGAAATACGAAATGCCCTCAAAGAACTTGGCAGCAAGGGTTTTAACACTAGGTTACCTTTACCTACCCTGTTGAGCGCAGGATACAGCATGAAGCTCTTTTTTTATTGCAAACACAATATATGTATTATGACATAGGTATATGTATAGTAGAAAGAAAATCGATCCACTAATTAGGTTTTCGCTATATTAATTCGAAATTTTAGGTATTTTGTATGAGCTAAAGCCAAAATTCTGTTCTTTTTTTTTCATTATAACGTTCTGCCAATCAAAAAAACCAATTTGCCTCAAGCCAAAATCAAAAGTTAACATAAATAGTCGTGACAAATACCTTCAAAGAAATTTTTATTTGTATAGACTAGTTCGTAGTACCTAACTACGTATGTACCGTTTATATATATTCTTTATGTACTATAGCTATATGCATTATTTGCAAAATATGTTTTATTGTACTGCCTAACAAAAGAACGGCTGGCGAACTTAATGCTTCGTAACATTCTGTCCCAGTCAACTAAACGGGTAAATAATAGAGAGGTCCGTCTAAAGAAACAATAACGATTTAGGTAGAAACGTAAGTAATCCATGCCCAGTGCACAGTGCAGAACACCGTGATAGAAAAAATATATATTTAGAAATATACGAGGATTTGTTTTGTTTTATTTGATTTATTAAATATCTATTAGATATTGAAATTTGAGAGTATAAGAAATTTAGGACGACCTGATACATTGGTATAGGCGTGTGGTGTAGTAACAAGACAAAGCGCGAGCAAGACAAAATTTTTTTACTAAAGAATAATTCATAAATAAAGTATGTACTTATTACTATCTTAGGTTCTATAAAGAAAGCTTGCTATATTGTGTTCCAAAAAAAATTATTTAAATATTTTAATCAAATTACTCTTTATGAAATTAAAAACTACACAGTCTTATATCACATTACTATATTTTTTTACATTATTTGCTACGTTGTTTTATAACAGATGAAAAATATCTGTGGACAAATAAAAGACAATTTGTAGAAATTGAGTAAATGTACTCTGTGGTTTCTAAGTATAAATGACATATGTCATATTTAGCTTACAGCTATCGAAAACGTAAACGAACCTTGCATTTTATCCGCATGAAATAAACAAAAAAATAGTTATAATATAAATACTTCTTAAATATGAGTATGAGACCAGATGACCATCGAAGAAAGTGGGACAAAGATGAATTCGAAAAGATTGCAGCAGAGAGATTACAGGCAGAGTTGGAAGAAGAAGAAAGGTCTAAAAAGAAAGGTAAACGAAGTCTTAGCTATTTTGTTTGTTCTCATAAATACAAAAACCTTAATCAACTAAATCATAATGATTTTTTTTTAGCTCCACCCATCAAACGAGAACTTTTGAAACAACGAGAGTACAAAGTAGATTTAGATTCAAAATTAGGCAAGAGTGTTGTGATCACCAAGAATACACCAACTTCACAATCAGGTGGCTACTATTGTAATGTCTGCGACTGTGTAGTAAAAGATTCCATAAATTTTTTGGACCATATTAATGGAAAAAAACATCAAAGAAATCTTGGTATGTCTATGAAAATTGAAAGAAGCTCTTTAGATCAGGTGAATATATTTTAATATTTTGTAAAAATCACATTAAACATATAGGAGATATTTAGTAAAGATTGAATATCGAATTTTCTGTTTTAAAGGTTAAAGCAAGATTTGCTTTAAATAAACGCAAATTAGAAGAAAAGAAACAAGATTACGAACTTGATACTCGACTAAAAGAAGCTGCGGAAGAAGAAGCACGCTTAAAGGAATTGCGGCGTGAAAGACGGAGAGATAAGAAACGCAAAGTCCAAGAAAGTGATGATGTTGATGAAGGTCCTGCACAATCAGAACTAGCTCAAATAATGGGTTTCTCGGGATTCGGAGCCTCAAAAAAGTAACAATATAGTCAAAACAATTCTCAAAAAAGTAATACTATAGTAAAGTTTAAGTGTCTGTCATTTAAAATCCTATTTTCATGTAAAATATACTTTATATAAATTACATCTTTGTTAAAGTAATGTGTTTTGTTTTACCCTTGAAATTTGACTTATTATTAATAATCAATATTATAACTTTTAACTTGGATTAATAAACATAGATTTAAGACACTCATTTCTCCACTTTATGCTGAATTCTCAAGCATTGCAGTGTGTATTTTTGAGTGGGGGAATGTTTCATTTTTGCTGTAACCAGAGCAAAGAAATGAAAATATAAAATAATGAATTCTCATAACTCTACTGTCACATATCTTCTCTCAATTAATAAAAATTGAGGCTTATATGATGTTTACCAACTTATATTATAGCTGTTTTTGCCAGCACTGCTTTGAATGAAACCAGTTATAACTACTCTATAAAAGCCTAATACAATTTTTTTTTAAATCCCAATGTGCCTTATAGTTTTGCAAAAAAACTGCATAATTCAAAAATTTAACTTTTGTCACAGTAATGTTGCCATTTAATTAAAAGTTATTTGAATATCTCGCTATTACCATATTTTTTTTATATAGTTTAAAAAAAAAAGTATTAAAATAAGTATACATAGGTTTACATTATTGATACTTATTTTTTGTACATAGTAACGGTCCAATTGTATATCAAATCCTAATAGTTCTTGCATAATATGATGGGTAACAAGTTTATTTAAGTATATACAATGTCCTTTGAAGTATATAATGTTTCTATAAACAGAATTACTAAATAAACCTAGCTTCCTACACATGTATTGTATGTTTGCTATGGTGCGGAACAAAGGTCATTCCGTACATAGACCAGTTATCCACGCAACATTATATTGTGTATGTATACATTTTATTTTCATCAGTAGGGTAGTTGAATGTAAGCTTAGGTCATAGGTTCGATTCGGTCGAAGCTCTCAACATTATATACACATATTTAAGACAACACAAATATAAATAATATGACAATGTATGAACACTTCTAATTTTATTTACATATAGGTACGACTTGCAATACTCAAATACACATATCTACATTTAAAAAATCATAATAAATGTAATTTAACACCAAATATTTCAAATATCATGAGCTACATCATTCACGTTCATAGGCTATAATTCAATGTAATGAGCTAAAAATTACTTAGTTGAATCTATTAGAATTATTCAGCTTCCAGTGTAACAAATCCAACAAAAGATGAATAAAAGAGGCAAATGATTACACATTGAATGTAGTACAAGCGATTGCATGCCATGATTTTCCGCTGTAATCATCAACCGCCACGCCTTCCTATAAATTCAAGTTCAAAGTCATGCAATAGCTAATGTAGGGACACAAGTCGACAATATGAGACAAAGTACAGTTTACTTGCTCATGTTGCTTGCTATTTTATTTTGTTTTTTAACATGTACAAGTGGACATCAGGTAAATACGAAATATTTGTTAATCTTCGTATATTTTTTTTAATATAAAATTCTAAGTACCATTTGAGGCCGTCGTGGCGCAGTGGTCAAGGGTTGTATTATTATTATTTTATTTATTATTATATTTCCATTTTTCTTTACTCTGGTGTCGAGGCAAAGCGCGGCGCTGAGTTCTGCCACTCAACACGCAATGCCTCCAAAATTCGGCAGAAAGTGGGGAACGGTGTCTTATCACCGAAGTTCCCTCTGCCTACCCTGCTGTGTGCGATACAGCGTGCAGCTGAAAAAAAAAGTACCATTTTGTTTCATTTACTACACAATTTTTTTATTTTATATTTATTGCAGTAATACTTACTGTTCATTTTCAGATATCTGTGAAAAATTCAGGTCAGTAGTTTGTATAAATTTATCTAGTATGAATAAAAAACTAAAGAACACATTTTAACTAGGTATATCAAAATGTAGTTGAAGCTGTCATGGCATAGTAACTTAGTGTCTGACTTGGGTTTGATTCCTATGTGGGAAATCAAATTACTTTTAATAACCAAGCAAAGAAGGAAGGAAAAGTGTGGTTGTGTTCTGCCATTCAAAAAAGTATCTCTAAAACTGGCCAGAGAGTAGGGTATAGTGTTTTCACACTGGGTTTTCTCTGCCTATCCTGCTGTATGTGAGACACAACAAAGCCATTACTTATAAAACCATATAATCTAACCAATTTTAATTAATAAATATACTTATACAAAAAATATCATTAATGTAACTTGTGATAAAAAAAAAAATTTCTCTTTTAGATAGTCGAAATTCTCTTGCACTAAACTCTCTAACTCGAATAAAGCGTCAACTTGAAGATTTTGAAAATGATGACTTCTCAACTCCATCAGCGCAACAAAGTGAAGAGGAAACTGGTTTCTGGGATAGGATGGTTAAAATGGCTTTAAGATTATTTAATAAATTCATTGAATGGTTAAATACCTCCTAATATTGTATATTTCAATATTCATTCAAACAGAATATACTACAAAAGTATCAGTTAACAAAAAAATATTTTGTTTATTTGAATAAATTTATTAATAAAATAATACAATATGGAAATGACACAATTTGACACAATGTTTATGTTTCACATAAAGAAGACTTCAAATATTCTTCTGTAATATTTAATGGATTGTAACTGGTTTGGCTTGTCAAGTGTCTCAAGGTTGCTAGTTCTCTGTTATGTGTTGGTTTAGAAAAGGCATTCATGTCCATTCTAGATACATTAATAGACTTCAGTAATTGTTTATACGAAGTATTATTAATGAATGCCTTGCTTGTTAGTGCTGTTTCTATAATACATTTATCAATAATGGCCATAATTAATTTGTCATTTGGTAGTGATTTACCTTCAGTGGCATCAGCTAGAGTGTGATATACTTTTTGGAAATCAATTTTTTCAGTGCACACACCCGGGGGCTTGACTTCAAAATCTGCTATTAATCGTAAAGCAGTTGATGTTTCGGTTTGTAACTCATCCAATCCATAAGAATCTGTTAAACATTTTGCCCAACTGGCTAGAGGGATAATAGGAGCGTTACTATTACGTTTAGCTTTATTAAGTCGCGCTTTAGTTTGTATCGCTGCTTTTTCCTTGTAAAACTGTATTGCTTTTTTTATTTGTTCCTCGCTTTTAGTAGGTATAAAGATACAAATTTGTTCAATTTTTTGGGATCCGTATTCTTTAAGAGCCTGGAGCAACTGAAACTTCTCTACTTTACTCCAACCTTCTAATCTTGTCTCAACATTTTGTTCATTATCCATGACAATTTATTGTGTCAGTGATTTTTTACCAAAATGAATATATATCTTATTTACTTACTATTTAAAATATCACAGCTATATAACTATAGTTTTTTTATTTACTTTAACAGCTATGAACACGGTACGATTTAAGTGTACTTTTGTCTTGTTAAATGTATACATTATACAATAAACATATGTGACAGATGTCACTGTCAAATATTGTCTTTTTGACCTATTATTTATATTCCCAACTGATATAAGCACATCACACAGATTGATTACATAAATTTATTAAATAAATGAACGAAAATTAAATCGGCTTACAGAGCTTATAGAATTTTTATTTTAATATGAAAACCAAATTTGTATCTAATTTCTAGTATAGTTTGATGGTCTTAACAATCTTAATAGCAGAAGCTTCTAGTAAATGTTTTGTCTCCAAAAAAAAATCTAGATTTAATCCTAATCCGTTGTAGCATAAAAGGACAAACGCCCGACTATAACGCGGCGATCGTGGGTTTGATTCCCACTGGGGTGAACAAGTCATTATTAATATTTTCATTTGTTGACTCTGGTATCAAGGCAAAAGTGCGACGTTGAGTTCCGCCACTTAACCCGCAACACATCGAAAATTCGGGAGAAAATAAGGAACGTAGTATCTTAACACTAGATTTCCTCTTGCAGAAGCAATTGTGAAACAATGAAGAGAGAAGACACTTGTTAGCACTCGAAGAAGCCACCATTCAGGCTTGGGCATATCGCATGGAAACTCGAGGAATTCGAAGTAGTGACTGGTTTTGAGAGTTAAAATCCAACTATAGGTTTAAGATACCTCTTTCTACTGACGCCAAATTCGGAATGATTCTACTACTGTCTTTGAAGTACATTCCAGATATAAACCAATGAAATATTTACGAGATTCGTAGATTTTTAACAAATTATAGAGCTAAATAAATGAATAAATGATTTCCAATTGTAATATATAAATGAGGGGAAAAACTAAGTACATGTATATAAAACTCTTAATAGTATGTGATAGTGAACTTATGACTTGAAAAATATAATAGTTAGCCTTCGATGTCGCTTTTACATTTTTGTTTAACAATTTAAGAAAGGGCACATTTTTAGTAAATATGTATTTGACAAGTATCAAACAGCGACGTTTAAACGTTTCGTTTAATTATATCAAATATTTATTTAGATTATCAGTGGGTACTGTAAGAACTGCTGGTACATATATTTGTAAATGTAAAATGTAAGCATAGTTAAACAAGCTATAGTGGAAATATTTCGTGGCTCCTCGTGTCTCTGTTATCCTGAGGCCATATGCTCGATCCGCGTGTATTCACTCTTATGGTAAAATGGATTTTTTTTTCTTCTACTTATATCTTAATCGTTAAATATCTTCATAACCATGTTTAATAATTCAGTCGACATTATGCAAATTTTATTGGACCATTTACACGTTATTTGATAATAATATTAAATTATCAATTTGCTTGGTAGAATAAAGGCTTATATAGGCTATATCTTGTCGACTATTTGTCGACTAAACAAATAGCAGTTTCGACTCTTAGCTTAACATCCATTGGCAAGACAAACTTGGTAGCTTATAAAAACGTTTGATTATTAAAATAATATTGGATTGTTTAAGCTTAAATAAATACCTATGATTTCATTAAGGACTTGGGACCAAATTCTAAAAGGTAAGGTAACAAAAAAAAATATCATTAAAAATTATATAATGATTATACTGTATAATGATATTGAAATGTTGGCTACATATGTCAATTAATATTAGTGATAAATGTAACAAGTATGATGTTTTTAAGGAACCAGTTTAATGGCACTCTGTATTTTTAAAATATGTTTATATAAATAAAAAAAATTATACACTTCAATATATATGTATATATACTACAACTTTAAAGTCCTGCATGATAACTGTGTTGGTTGTCTGTTTACATTCTTGTAGCATCTTATCATATTATACTTACCGACGGAATAACTGACATTATTTTGGATTATATAAATAAAATAACTACATAAAGAGAAAACCCTTAAATTGTATACTATAATAAATGCAGACGTCGAGAGTTTGAACTAGAACAGAAAAATAGGTTTAATGTTTCTAGGAATACTGCAACATATCTTTGAGAATCTTAAATAGAAATAATAAAATCAATCAAATAAATCTAAAGGAAATATAACTTAACCTACACATTACATTGAGACAGTTCAATAACAAAGCAATCTAATAACATGTTTAGTGACATCCTATTTGTTTGTAAATATTATTTACTCTTCACTTCTTCTTATGTATCATAAAAATAGCAACATGATATATATGCTACAGCCAGTTTGTATTAAACCAAAGGGCGTGCGAAATTAAATTTTCTTTTAAATGCTTTTTTTATATTTTCATAGAAACAGTTGTGATAGTTGTTTATGAAATTGTTATGTTAACGACTGTTAAAAGCAAGTAATAAATATGGTTAGAATTTATAGTAGTTTTACTCAGTCGAGTAGTTAATTGATGACAGAGATACTATTTGTTTCTCAATATCTGGCCATTTAATCGTAATAAGCTTATCCAGAGTATGAAAATATCTTATAAATATGAAACAATCCTTTGATCAATGTTTTGATGTGAATTACATCTCCATTGAGCAATGGCCAGAAAACAAACTGAAGCCATTTAGTTTTTAGCTTCACACCCTGTTCTGCATATAGAAGGGGGAGGAGGCTGAACCTAGAGTTATTTCCTTTTTGGATTTCCACACAATTCGCAACAAGAACTCAACGCTGCTTACTTGCCTTGCTACCAAAGAGGAAATGAAAATATTTCATTCACCCGAATGAGAATCGAACCCAATAGTAGCATTTACAATTTAGTTTCAACTATCAATATCACAACTACTTCTATGATTTTTTAGTCTGTTAGTTACAATGAACACAATGGTAGAATATATAATATACATATAAATTGAATATATTATCACTAGTTTTCAGCAACGATGACATATTTGCACTTTTTAAAATATTACAGGAGTCACAATTAACAACATTTGACACTATTATGTAACCTTCTCTTAAACAAAGTGCAATTGCGTCATTGTTGTACCAAGTGATCGATAATGGGTATCGTTTATAGTCACTTTAGGTGGGATATATCACTAGAATAATAGGAGATGAATGCTGTCATCCAGCTAATAACAACGGGTTTAAGGTTTTCAAGTAGCCTAGCATTTTACTTACTTTTAATATGCGTATGCGTACGAGTAATAATAAAAAAATGTAGGAAATATTACTTGACGCTGGTTACGGGAGATTTTTTCAATGATGGGGAGTTTTTTCGAATTGGTGTAATTAAATTATAAATACAGTATAACATTACAATCTCGAATGAATAACAAATTAATTGTCCAATAGCTACACAATAGTTTAATATAAATTCTTTGCTAATTCAAAACGATTAAATGTAATTGGACACTAAATTTATAATATAAATACTTAAGAAACAAACTACACCGAAAACATTTTAAAATACTAAAATGGGCGCTAACCATACAATTAAGATAATTATAAATTTTATCAATATAATATTTGTTTAGAAAAAAGAGAAAAACATTAAGACGGGCAGTGAGAAAAATCATCAAATGGGCAGTGGGTTCAATTTTATTTTACAACATAAAATAATTATTTCTATATTATAATATACTGAGATTTGACATGTAAATTTATAATTAGTCAAATTGTGAAACTATTAATAGAAAACGTAAAAAAACTGAACGGACCCATAACTCGAATCCGTGCCTTTTTGTCACCGTTGAAGCGCTCTGACCACTAAGACATACGCTCTTGGGTCAGAGTGCCGGTTCGAGTCCCGCTGCATTCAATTGTAATATGTATTCTAAAAATACATAAAAATTTTAAACACGTGAAATACTATTTATTGCAACTATCCTAAAGTACAAAATAATGTTCGATACTGAATTAATATCAAGATAATATTAAACAGTAGACATCCCAATGATGTATGATACATAAAACACTTGCAGAGGGCTTATTGAAGTGATAAATGAATACAAGATAAGAACAATTGCAATATTATTTACTAAAAATAAAATAACTCTAAGAGTACAGGTTATAATGTTGCTAACAGCTTCGCTAATAATACATAGTACAATAACATGTTTAGTGAAAAACTGGATACAATCAGAAATACCAATACCAATGCAAACTTACAAGACAAACTATGAAACAAATGAAATCATACAATAACAATATAGCGCCCAATTTACAATATATACATATACATATATTCAAACGAGAGCACACATTTAAAGAGCATCATGAATATCGTTTTTCTTATAAGTAAATATGTTACTTTAATAGTATACAAATCACAATATAAATTACTGGAGAGAACTCGGTTTCGCAATAGGGATATTAATTATTTTTGAGGTTGACGCTGTAAACCAGATGAGCAGAGTAGACAGACGGAACCTAGTGTTAAGACTCTCTGTTATCCACTCACTGTCCAATTTTAGAAATGTTGTGTCTAGCAGAACTCAGTGTCTTACTTGTCTTATAAATGTAACCGAGATTTCAAAAATTATTTCATTTTATGAATGGATTCATTTATCAAATGCCGAATTTGATCACACAAGATCAATAATGTGATAAGTTTTAATTAAATCATTTTTATACAAACGCTTTTATCGTTAAGGAATTTAAAGTATTATTATTGTTAAATAAGAGCGATTTAGTTGAAATAATTTTTGTTTTAACAAACAAAGGTACATAAAGACTCGAGCAAGACTTAAGCAAATTCAACATCTCCATTGAAAAAAAAGAGAAAAACGAGTCAAATAGTTATACAAATAGATATTTTCACCAACTCGTACTATTGAGTTGATTGTAGAGACGTTTTTAATGGGGGATGTCTTGCCAATATGGCGGCCGGTTCGGACTGAAAACACTCAAAGTTTGTGTCTAGAAATAGTTCTTGTAATATTCTTCTGGCATACAGCATGTATGTATCTCTTGACAAAAGAGCACACACGTCTGAATACATACAAGGACTCCGAAATATGTCTGGGTGGCGTTGTTTCAGAGATAACAGCGCTGATCGCCCCTGTAAAAATATTTAACATAATATTTATAGATTCACACTATTTAAGACTGAAGACCTAGTGTTAAGACTGAAGAATTTAAGACAAGGCGTATTGAATCGTAGAACTCAACACTGATCCGTGTCTTGTTACCAGAGCGATGAAACGAAAGTAATTCATCTGTCCGATTAGAAATCGAACCCACAACTGTCACGTTTATAGTCAGCCGCAATGCTGCTGCGCCACTAATCTTATATTTAAATAAGAAAACTAACCTGTTTAAGATGTATAGGATTAGACATAAAGAGTACGTGTTGCAATAGTTGCGCCTGCGCACCGCCTGTCTCGCAGGGACCGCTCGGTGGACTTTCTAGTTCTAAACAAAACATATATAATATATTATATAAGTAACATTTCAAAAGTTATTCTACACTAAGGAAAATAAAACATTTCAAGAAAACTTATAAAAAAATTAACGTAGTGGGATTCGAGACCAGGAATTTGTAAAGACAGTGACCACCGAGTACTGCTAAGCCCAAATGTCGAGTTTCCAAATCTACAATTCTAAATATACGTTTAATAATTTGGTTAAATAGTTGTTAGCATAAATAAGTTGTAACAAATTCTTAAGGAATTTAAACGTACGTATTTGGTTAGGAACGTACGTTACGTTACATTAATGATTAGAGCGCAATAGCGGTTTCCTAGAGGCGCGGCCTACAGCCCCGCGACGTTCAAATTTTTATACGTTTTAAAAAATATATTTTAAAAAAATCAGCTTAATAAAATCACCTAGTATGCAGGGTAAGCAGAGAACAGCAACCTAATGTTAAGAACGCTGCAGGCGCTTCGCTATATACGGAATACAGCGTAGAAATGAAAAGAAATAAAAAACATATGATATATTGTGGTTAAAATAATGAAAGTTTTACCTGCAAAGAATGCTTCTCGCAATTCGTGAGAAGAGGGCGGCCTTGTCTTTACACAAGCTAGACAATCCCCCGCTGAGTGTCTCCACACTTTGCTTGACCCGCGACCATCCCCGACACTAATCGAATGATCGTCCTTCATACTATCGATTTTCTTCTCGATTTCTTTATTTGTATCGATTTCTTTATCCTTTTTGTTTTCGGTATCGATTTTAGTGTTGTCCGTTGACAATTTGGCACTTTCACTTCGGGATTTCGGCTCAGGCGTGTTTGTTATGGTAGCGGTCGTCAACGTTGAAGTACTCGACGTTGTACGGACGTTTGTTATCATTGCAGACGTTAGTTGCAGATCTAGAGGGAAATTCATAGAAATTTAAAAAATTAAATTACACTAGTCTATGAAAAGAGTATGAAGCTGAACAAAATATTTAACGAGTTCGGATATGAACGTTTATGTTAATTTATTTGGTTTGTACAATTTTAATCCTGCCACGTCCTGTACACAATTTTAATATAATGTGTAATTCTAATCGTAAGAGAGTAAATACTACGTACGTACGAGGTCGTAGAGACACATCGGCAGTGTCAGATTGTAACCGTCAATTGTGGATTTGATTCCCACTCGGGGGAACAAGATAAGACTCGGCGTCGAATTCCGCCACTTACGCAATATTTACAAAACTGTGCGGTGCGTGGGAAACGTAGTATCCTCACGTTAGTGAACCACTGCCTAATCTTCTATGGGAAGCTATTATACAAAAAAAAACAAAATAAGCTATGAACACTTTACCTTTAATATTTAAACGATGGGTATCAGGAGTGCGCGCTCTGTTGTCCGTCGTCGAGTACTCAGCGAGCGACGACCCAACTCTATTACCACCTTTGTCGCCATCAACCTCCATCTCTTTTTCTTCGTTTTCCCTGTTAAAATAAATTTATGTGTCAATATTATATCTTCACGTTGCAACGTAAGTATTAATTTCCTGATAACAAAGCAAATCTCGAAAGAATGACAAATTTGTGGGAAACGGAGTGGGAAAAAACTATAAAACTAAACTAAACAAGTAAAACTCACACAGGAAACAATTCCATTAGATTTCTTGGCAAACATATGCCCATGTAGTATAGAGGTCGGGGCCCCGGTGGTATCGCCCGCACCTTGTGCGACGGTGCCGATACGCGCTGCGAGCTCTCGACACGGGAAAGGGGCTTCCAATCGTATTCTAGTAAACTGTATACAAATAAATATATTGACAATTTAGATCGCTATATTGTTTCCAAATTTTTAAATAAAATTATATAAAAAATTTAACGTAGCGGGACTGGAACCCGAAACTACTGGGAACCATCCTAGCGTTCTACCACTAACGTTTATGATTAAAAAAAATGTACGTCCCCTCGTACGTTAAAATTTTTATACATTTACTAAAATGTTTCCTTATTCTAGGAATGTCGTGGAATAATACTTTAAAATACTAATATATTTTTTTATGTTTTTAAACTGTTATTCCACTTTTTAAAATTATAGACTTTTTAATATAAAATTATACTTTTTAATATAAAATTATAGACTTTTTAAAATTATATAGGAATCAATTAAAGAAATGATTTATCTTGAAAATATTTCACAGTTTGTCGTTTAATAATTTTTCTTTTTTTAATTTGGTACTCAATATTCTCAAAATTTTAATTTTAAAAGAAATCATCATCTATTCATTCACTTTCAAATTCAACAAATTATTTTTAAACTAACAATTAATAAATTAAAGCTTTTTTTTTGTTTAGATCTTAGCCTTACATTATAAAAATGTATATGGAGAAAACTTACAGACTGATTGTCTGTAGAGTTTTATCAGTTTAAAAATAAACGTAATAATAAGTTTAAGGAGTCGAGGGAATTTTTAACATTTTAATCTTACCTGAGCTTAGTCATTCTTTCTCTTGTAGATTTGGCTCTATCCCGAAGAGAGGAGAAGGGCTTTGCCTTTTGATTTGAATCGCAGGGTAACCAACTAATAACGTCTATATCGGAAGGACCCATAGCGGCACTTTCTGACACGTAATGTGGCCTAAATATTATAATAATTTTAATAAACATATTATAAACAACAATAATACCCTTACAATAAATTTAAAATTATATATTTTTAATTTATTGGGTATTATCATTACTACACTTAAAGAGATGTGTGTGAGTGTGTTTGGTTGTCGTTCAAGTGCGACATTATGGGACAAAGAATAAGGTCAAACATCTTTTCGCATCTGCTGTTATAATTTTATAGTTTCTAAGTGCAAAATTGCAAATCATATCACGCTAGCGGTAACAAAGACGGGGCAAAGATCAAAAACTCATAAGATCAGCATGACATAACATAGTACAGCCTCTTAAAGGAATATTATAGACATATATATACAAATAAATGTAATTAATCAATGAGCATGCAATTTTTCACGTCACTCGTGGAAATTTTTTATTTAACACTCAAAACTCAATGTTCCAATTTTCGAACATTGCGAACATGCGGCCATGCGTGAGGAGCGGAATGTCTTAACATTAGTTTAACTAGGGCTGCTGTATGTGGGCAACAGTGTGAAGCATGAAAAAAGTAAATAATAAAAATAATATCACCTTCTGTGTTTATTTAAAGACTGAAGTGTCGCATATCCACTTAAATCCATCTGAGTGGGAGGCGAGGTGGCCACCTCCGGTGTCGTAAAACCTGAGAAAATTAAAAAAATATCTAAAAAAACGAATTAAATATACGAGATGATACTCAAATAATCCCGATAAAAATTTACTATAAATATTACGAGGAACATTTTATTTGCATAATTTTGCTAACATATCAAAATTATGTATATACGAGTACTTACGTACTCGTTCTCTCCACCTGTCCTGCTTGTAATATAATGAATAATGATACTAACTAGACGTGGACGTCCGACGTTGCGATTCGGGAATGCGTGGCCGCGACGTCACCGCACTCTTCATGCCGTAGAGACTTGAGGACGACGGGATAGGACTCAGCTTCAACACACGGTCACTGGAAATAGTTTTCATATTGGAAGTAAGGTAAACCTATAGAGCGATTAACAAACAATAATCCATCTTTTAAATTATCGTTGTTCCATGTAGATGACCTAGCTACCTAGCTACCTAGCTCCTTAAGAACGTGTGTCATAGTGAATTAGATTTCCAAAAATATATAATATGTATGCATATCAGCAATGTCTGGTTAGTTTCATTTAAAAAATTAAATCCATACTTACGGAATAACATATTTTCCGAGAAAAGAATCGCAACTACTGACACCACTAGTGCTAGACTCGCTAGTATTTCTAACGCGGCCTTCGTGAGCGTGATCCAATGAGTTCATTCTCCCTAAACGATTTTCTATATGCATTCTATACGGACCGCGTTCGTAACTCGAACAGTCTCTTAAAATATCGACCGTTCGAGATTCGGTTAACGAACGTTCATGAGAATTGGACCCTTGAATTGGTAGAGTGTGGGATTTTCTTTTATCTGCTCGCTCTAGGAAGTTCGTTTTGTGGTCGACGACATCATGGTCCTTTTCGTGATCAACGGATATTGCTCCTATTGTTCGATTTAATTTCGTATTATCTGAATGGAGGCTTTCAGCCATACTTTGGTCAGTGTGGTCGGAGTGTTCGCTCATATCTAAGTCGAAGAACCGTCGATCCTGTGACGTCACATATGTATTATCATTCGGGTCTATAATTTGGGCGAAATTTTCTTCTGGTATAACTGGAAATTGATCGTGTCTTGTGTGTCTTATACATACCCATCCTAGTAAATGAAAATATTAATTAAATGGCGTGTTAAACAGCAAATTTATTTAATGTATCATAAGCCCAGTAGAACTGTTTTCAATGTTAAATATAATTTAAAATATATAAAAGAAATATTTATGTGGAATCAAAATAATTATTATAATATATATAAACATAGTGTATAATTATATATAACTTACCAAGATCTGATAGCAAATTCGCACCGTCATATGTACTACCTATAAGGCCGAGTACATAAAAAGCGGTTGCTCTCACAGAGTATACTGGACTGTATTTGGCTAATCTCACTATGTGAACTGGAATGGAATCTTCTAAAAATCCATTACTCAAATTCATTAATTGTTGTAGTCCTTGTGGAGTCACCGCAGTGTTGCCAACCGCCCACAAAGATGCTTTTAGATCAACTATTTCTTGTTCTGTCACACATTTTTTCTTTTGAAGAATCTGCCTCATGAGAAATTATTATATTAATTATTTGTATTTGATTTGTCTTTAACATGAGCAAAGTCAAACAAGCCAAAAATATTTATTTCCACTCTCCTGATAAGTACTCAAAAAACTCATAAAGAAGCTTTTTAACAGAAAACCAATACAGTACCAACTCATATCTACTTATTACTAACAATCACTTTATATTTTTCCTATCTTACTTATCGATTATTGGATACGAACACACTCGTGGTCAGAACTTTTTCACAAATTATTAGCTGCTTCATATACTACTTAAACTACCCAAATCAATTAATTACCTTATAATGGTGTGGTAAACTAGCCGCTAGTAACCCTTTAATAAATGTAGGTGGTATATTATTTTTAGATACACATAAAGAAGCCATTGTTGATAACAGATGAGGAGGAGGTCTGGCTGTTCTTCGAGCTGAACGCGGCCTTCTAGAACCTTCGGATAGAGTTAACGCGTCATGAACCACAGCCTCTACTAGACGGACGTATCTAAAAAGATAAAGACGTTTAAGATTATTTTGTATGCTATAGGTTCCCTCTGCCTACCCTGCTATATGCAGGTACAAGTTAGGCACAGGGAAGAATCTAGTGATAAGACATTCCGTTTCCCACGCTCCGCCCATTTTCGAACTCTATGCCACGTTTCCCTTCTTACTGGATCAAGGTAATGAAAATAATTCATTCCTCCGATTAGGAATCGATTCCACGACCGCCGCGTTTTCAATTGCACGCTTGTACCCCGACGCCACGATGCACATTTTAAAATTTTATTGTTAACAAAGATAATAGATATTAACAATTGATCTCTATATAATTCTTCAGGATTGGGATATAGATATAAGTGTATATCAAACAAAGCTCACCTGTAATTATATGATTTATTCCAAAAGTCCAAATGCTTTTTAACAAACGTTATAGCATTAGAATCTGCGTTTTGCGCCGCTGCTGATACTTCTAATCCAAGCCATAATAAATAGCCTCTGTCGCCTACAGCTGAGAAATCTAAGGTAGAAGGCTCCGCTGTTTTGTCCAGGCGACAATTTTGACTTAAAATGTCACGCATTGTCATCATTTTTTCTAAATAAATCTGTAAAATAAATCTCAATATTAATGTTTGTTTGTTAAGCCTCACGCTGTATCCTGAATATAAGGAGAAAAAAGTTTTTATTTTTTATATAGTTGTGAACTGTAATGAGTTGTGTCATTCTGTTGTCAGACAATAAATTTCGCAAGCATGAAGTTTACTAAAAAACGTAAATTACCGGCACACTATAAGCCTCCTCCAAAATGGTCAAAGCGCATTTAACAACCGCTTTAGATTCATCCTTAACTTGTCCAACCAACATTTGTAAGGCCCAAGTGTCCATATCAACTCCACCTGCAGTATCATCATCTCTGTGCGTAAACTTCCAGTTATCTTGAACAATATTTTTTTTTAATTTGGTCTTTCTACGCACTAAATCTCTTGATTTACGCGAAGCTCGCAATAGTACATTCAGGAACTGTGTTGCGTACAATCTTGAAGCTTGTATGTGACAAGTTAATGTTTTGGCAAGAATGTCCCTTGGACTCGAGTCTAGTGTGTAATCTAAACTCGATATAACTAGTTTTACGTAACAACTATGATGAGTTTTAATCGATAGTTCTAGAAGGCTGTAAAAAGAACAAAATAAGTAATATATAACATTTTTAACATATTTTCTCAATTTAGAATAGATTTTCGTTTTTACTATCATAAAATTAAGAACATTGGCAATAACAAACGTGTTTTGATTAAATAATTAATTTTAACGTGACTACTTCAACTTTATTTATATTTATTTTAAACTATAAATTTACAAATATCTTATTTAAAAATTTTATCATCAATATATAATTGAAGCCATAATAATTTAAGCACCACAGTGACTGCGTTTGACTATTAACGCAACAGTGAGTTCGATTCCCACTAGAGACGATTTATTTTCATTTTCTCATCTTGGTAACAAGACAAATCGCGGCGTTTAGTTCCACTCAACACAATGTACCGACAATTGGGCAGTGTGTGCGGAAAGGAGTGTCTTAACTGTATGTGGCATACAGGATGATGCTACAAAAACATTTCACTTAATTTTAAACTTACTTTTCATACAGTTTTGTTTGCTTAAATAGCTTAAGTCCAGTATATGAGTGACACAATTGTCCAATAAACAAGAAGTACATTTGACACATAGTGTTGCACATGTGTTGAGGACTGAAGAGGCACTCATGGGCTTTTCTACCAGTTTCAATTGCTTCAATTTGCCGACTGACATCACTGAAAAAATCTTCTAGAAGCCTTTGGGAATCAACCTAAAAATATATATGATCTTAAAACGTTATCAAGTTATATGCATAAAATCTTCAAACTTGATTTTAAGTTTCTTTGATTGAAAATTCTGTTTTGGTGGTGTAAATGTAAAAGCTTCATTTACTGCTAGTTATTAGATTTATCTTAATCTACAATTCTCAAGTCTAAATAAAAAAGGACCAGGCCTTTAGAAGGCTTGTGTGGATTCACTTCAAACACGTATAGAGGTATCTGAGATAATATAAAAATATGATTTATTATATTTATTAGTTAAGTCAGTTATGGCGCAGGGGCACAAAGTGTAACTGTAAACGCGACTGGTTGTGGGTTAGATCTCCACACGACAAAATGAAATATTTATTTATATTTCCATTTCTTCGCTCTGATGTCGAAGCAAAGCGCGGCGTTGAGTTTCGCCACCAACACGCAATGCCTCCAGAATTCGGTGGAAAATCGGGAACAGTGTCTTAACACTATGTTAACCCCTACACTGCGGGATACAGCGTGACCAGATTTTTTAAAACTATTCAATATGTTTATAATTTAAATTATAAAATTTATAGACGCGATGCAACGACAGTTATGTGTTTGGATACCCATTCGGGGGATGAATTAATATTATTTTCTCACTGTGGTACAAAAACGTTGAGATCACTAAGCGCTTAATTTCTTGGCGATTGAGCTGAAAGTGGAAAATAGAAGTGCCCTCTACTATGCGGGAAAAAAACGTACTATTATACATACTACCTTTTATAATAATGTATGTACTTACATCATTATGTCTCAAAAGATGGCGAATCAGTTGACAGCCAGCACGAGTAGCAGAATGACCATTACATGTAGTCGACAAGTCTGTGTGAGAATATTTATTCGAGGATGGTTTCAGGTAGTTCATAATACGACAGGCCCATACTCTGTGGCCACTGTCGTTCAAGTTTAACAATAGCGCACTTTCAGTTTCCTATGAACGAGAAAATTTTTAGATATATTTTTCTAATTCATTGTAAAAAGAAAATACATTTACCGTTTATTCTTGTTTTTTATTACCAAGCGTCATCTACCAACTCGAAATTAAGTTGTTTTCATTATACTTTGTTCTTAATGGTATGGAAAGACTTTCTTTGAAATAATTTTGTTCAGTAGTTGCAATCGTTATATTAATTTAGGTTGCGTAAATATTAACCAGATTTAAACAAATACAAGCACCATTTTTTTTTCAGTAACTAATTCATTTTGAAACTAACCTTTAATATAGTACGAATAATTTCCCAATTCCATGTATTGCCATCTTTATTTTGCATAACACAAGACGACCGAATGAGACTGTCGCTATCCCTTTCAAACAAACTGAAAAATTTTGCTGATTTCGACACTTTACCAACAGCACCACTAGTCTTTGAACTAACACTTTTACTTTTCACCAACGCACTAACATTCCTAGTTGGAACGTCCGCTCTTGAACCCACACTGTGACGCTGCTTTGGTTCTATTTCCGTATCAGACTCATTTAGGAACTCTATACTGTCTTTGTGTAAGTCTTGTTTAGGTTTAACCATATTGGCATTATCCTTCTCTTTGCGGCTTTTCGATGAATCTTCCATTTTGGTTTGATATGCCCCACTGCAATATTGTATAATGTGGTCTAGAAACAAACTGTTGCTCGCCGGCCGCGCTTCGAGCATAGAGTGGAGTCTCCTTAAAGCGGCTACAGCAGCTAAAGCTTGAGGTTTCCCAGCAGCTGCCTGAGCTATTAACGATGGTAACGCAGGGGTGACACTGCATATTTGTGGTGGTAGGAACAAATGTATTAAATGTAACAACTGGCCAAGTAATACGGTAGCCCTGACTGATATAAAAGTGTCACTTGTTACAATCACTTCAGCTAATCCATCAAGAAGTCCAGCCTGAAAATGTATTCATTTTCAATTGATTATATTGAGAAGAGCAAATAAAACAGGTATATATATAGTAGGAACATTATTATTTTCTTTACTGTAAAGGATGTTAGACAAGTACTATAAACAAAATATAAACAAAATCATCTTACCTCTAAAAAACACTGAAGTAAAAGAGCGAGATGGATTTCAAGTATATCAGAACCAGTGGCACCGAGATGAGGCAAAATAGCTATACCTTCGGCTGCTACAAAACCCTCATTTAAGCGCCAAGAATCCTATTAAATATGACGAATGTTTCAATTCGATTGTATGGTCACAATATAAAAGAAGTATTATAAAATCCACTAATATGGATAGCATAAAGAGAAAACACATTGATTTAACTATTCTAGTTGGGAGTTGATATATGTATTAAAAAACTCACTTGAAAATCAGATGGGTCGATGGCGTCTAAAGCTACTGATATTTCATCTGTCCATTCTGGCTGAGGCAAGCCAACTAGTTCATATAGTAAATCCAAAATAGCTTTCTAAAACACAAGGTAACATAACAATTGAGAATAACGTTTTAATTCTTAGTTAAATATACGCTTAAATATTAATTTAAGTAAATTTTAACGCAACAGTATATGAACTACACAGTCTGTGAACTACAAACAAAACATTGCACTATAAATTCAATAACAATCAATTTACAGAAATCAAATATTTTAGTTTGACTATCAAGATTGCAAAGTAAATTCGAATCTGCAGCTACTAACAATCCAAACAGTCGCTTATATAATCACTTATATTAAAAGGTAAAATATTACGGGAACTATGTCTGTTTTTCGAAGTAGATTCCGAAAATTTGGTAATTTATATCCTTGAAGTTCTTTATTTTTTACCGATCGAAATGTCCTCAATGCAATTTTTTTAATGATGAGTACCCACTGGGCTAATTCTAAGTAAGTACAGTTCACAGAAAAAATAAATCGAGCGATATAATTTATTATTATAAGGCCAACTCGCACTTTACGGGTTTCATTTATTTTAATACTTATTTTAAGACCATATAATTACTGAATTTCACCAGATTTCATCAGATTCTGTAGATTGGCTTTTTCCTATTTTTTTTTTACGATTAAGCTGAACGTTATTATAACAAAAATATTAAATGAAGAGGAATAAATTGAACTTTTGTAAAATTGTATCATTTCAAAATACCTACAATATAAAAGTTTCAGAAAAATAATAAAAATATTTTTCTAATCAGTACTTTAGTCCAATGCACTTTACTATACAAATTTAAATCGATCCAATACTCATGCAAACTTCAAGCAACTTATCGTGAGTATAAGGTATTGAGTTGTATGGTTGGAAGACTAGTTACATCGCGACGACAAAATGGAAATGGATTATTATGGTAATTATTTTCATTTCATACTACCTAGTAGATATTCTTTTCTGTTAATCTGGATGGTACATAATACTTATACATTAAAATTCCTGACTGTTCTCAAAGAACCCAGCTTCAAACCCGTATTAAGCGTATTTTACAATACATTACGAAAATAACTTTAAAAAATGTATATAATGAGAACAATGTGATATAGCGTAAAGCTGGAAAAAAAAACCCTACCAAAAAGGGAACATAGATACAAACAGCATACTCACTCGGACCTCCAGCCGGGGCAGATAGAGGGCCGCCACGAGCGCCCGCAACCCGCCCGTGCTACGTGGGTGGCAAAAGTGCAAGAGGCCGGGCCAACTGCGCAGCACGCAGAGTAGCGCTAGACGACTGCAAGTGAAACGCATTTCACGTTCGTCTCTGGAAATGTCGAACATTTAAAATAAACTCGAAAAATATTTTTCTATTGTCAGTGAGTAATAACACTTTAAAGGTTCATAAATGCGATTAAATTCATTTATAATTTATATATATAATTACCTACCTGCTTGTATCTGAACCAGCAGGCTTAAACTGAAAATCACAATATGGTGAATTGAGACATGTCAAGTCTATTCTAGCCGCTACACGTGACTTGGGGTCATTTAAAGTATGCAAGAGGACTCCGCACAACGCCTCCGCCATTCGAGGTGTGGCACATTCAGCTAACTGCCTCGTGACCGCGGTTACACCTCCACAGTTAATAAAGAGATCTGGATTTAGAACACCTGGAAATAAATTAAGTTTGTAATAAATAAAAAAATTTAGTTAGATTCATACTTGCAGGGTACCTGCAAGCATGTGGCATATGGTGGCATGGGAAACCTAGAGTAAAATTTTGCGAGTTAAGTTGACGAATTCAACACGCTTGTAATTACCAAACTGAGAGCAATAAGCACAATTCATTTCCCTGATGCCACTTTCATTCATATATTACTTTACGAATATATATCTATGAATGAAAAAGGCATCTCAAAATCGATCTTAGGCTTGAGAGTGACTTATAAATATGGGCATAAGTTTCAGTCATGTTGTTCTCTAACTCTATAGCATAAAAGTTAAACAGAGAACTTAGCGTTAAGATTTCATTTTTCACTTTCTGGCCTTTTTAGAGAACCACCACGTCTTGAGAATCTTAACGCCGCAGCTTTCTTATCAAACTTTTTAGACATTATCATTTCTGTAAATCACATATACCTAGCCTAGACAGAGATTTTATCCCTATGTCATGATGACATGTGAAACTAAGAAAAATCGAAAATTTTACATATTTCACCAAAAGCAGTGGCCAGTTTACTACTCGTCCTGACCGACAGTACTGGTTCTAGCTACTGTTGCAATACACTTTGGACAATGTGACATAAGCCTTTGTAATTTAAAAAACAACTTACATATTTCAGCCAAAGTAGCAATAGCCGGTCTGGCCAGTCTATTACTACTGCCGTCGCCTGCTGTGCCAGCCCTAGCCACAGCGGCCAGACATCGAAGCAGCCCTGGATCTATGTATGCGGCACGATGTCGTCTTTGTCCGTGCTCTATAGCGCCTACGACTGCTATCACTCGTCTAACAACTTTTAATGCTTGAGCACGTTCTTCTTCATTGTGGAGCATAAGGTCCATGGATCTACATAGATAAACATTGTTATACCTTTAAACAGATTTTGCGAGATCATCGGTGCACAGCGGCACACCATACCGGACTGTAAATGCGTCAGTTGTGGGTTCGATGCCCACAAGGAGAAATTTAAAAAAAAAACATTTTTACTCGTATTATTACACGCTATGATAACAAGTCAAAGCGCGGTGTTGAGATTCACCGTTTAATATGGAATATCTACAAAGTAAAATGAAAAAGTGAGGAATGGAGTGTTTTAACACTAGTTTTTCTCTGTCTGTACTTCTGTATGCGAGATGTAGTCTAAGTGTAACTAACTTCATAACTAAAAAGGTATAACCTTGTTTTATTACAAAAATAAATTTCTTTTACATAACAGAGAGGAATACATGAACAATGTAAGATATATTGTAATCATAATTTTTCAATCATTGAGCATGTTGCGGAGCAGGCGCACAAGCATGTGACTGGATGTGGGTTTGATTGCCTCTCGAGGGAGCTAAATATTTAATATTTTCAAAACACTGCGTGGAGGTCTGCCACTTTTTGAGACTGCATATGTATGCTTAATTTTGTTAAAAGTGAAAAGTATGCTTAATCGAATTCCACTTGGGGAACTCAAACTAACAACTGCCATTTTTACACTCAGATGAAGCAATGCTCATTATAGAAATTATTTATATCACACCTTATAATAAGATATGGAAGCTTTAGTGTATTGAAGGTAGCCACATCACTTTCTGTTTTGATCAGATATCTCAGCACTCGTAAAGCAGCAGCTCTTATTACCATAGATTCATCCACTAGACTAATACGAATACTGTAATTTAAATTAAACATATTAATAGTAGTTAAGCTAGTGTAAGTATAACATACAATTACAACACTCAACTTATATACAAAAGCTGTAACTTTTCTGTTTCATAAACACACAATTGAATTCCAGTTTACTTACCATGTCATTAATTCATCTGAAGTGAATCCTAAATTACTCCTGTCTTCTTTATTAAGTAGTGTGACTAATGCTTCTAAATAAGACCATCTATAACTGTCAGAACTACTTTTATGAACTCTAAAACCTAATCTGAATTCTGAAGGCAAATTCTTGTTTGTTGGAGATATATCATTGTGGAAAGATTTTTTTGAATACAGACCTTGTATTATCTCTATTATATTCTCTTCAGGAGTTTTATTTTTAGTGTCTAACCTAAATGTATCGCCACCATGTTTACCTGTAATAATATCGATTCTTCATAGGAAATCACACACTGCTATAATTTAATATGTACACTTATTAACCACAAAACACCTAGACCATACTATGTAAGACTATTTGGATTGTAAACTTAAATAATCTTGAAAAATATTTACCTTTTCTACGACTCAACCTATTTTCAAACCCAGCCATTATAACATTTTTGCAGTGCAATAAATTTTATAATTAAAGTAATTTCACTTTTGAAATACTAGCAAAATTGTTAGAAGATTAAATAATTACTTTAGTTCTCCACATCTAATGAAAAAAATATATTCATATTAATTCTGTTTATTCCTTTTAATTGTTATCTTGGGTGTTAGGACGCAACTCACGCATTGTAAATTTGACAATTAATACATATTATCTATAATCTGTGGAATATGGTTGTCATTTTACAACTCAAATAGTTACGTTTATTTTTTCGATATTTGAGTCTTGATACCGATTCAAAAGTAAGATTAAAACATATCGATTGATGTAGTAAGCACCAAATGTCAAATTATTTGATATTATAGAAGTACAAAATAAAGAATAAATAAAAATAATACAGCACTTCATCAGGTACGTTGAAAGATTTTGTGATAAAATGCATAGAAATATCTCATTAAACTTTATATTAAAAAGTATAAATGAAAAATATTCACATTATTCTCAATAATTGAATTTAATAATAAATTTAAAAATTTTATAAACAGATTTTGCCTTATATAACTAAATTATAATTATAATAATATTTTATTTTAATTTATAATTATACCTAAGAAAAAAGCTGATTACGAAACATTGAGAGTTACTCCTTTATTTACTCGAATGAAATCATGTTTTTAAACAATTGGTAAAGCGAACTCGTTATTATATATTCCATAAGAGCCTTGTGGAATAAGTTGATGTTGAAAGTAGAAAAAATTTCTTTGACTTAGATATGAGGCAATAAGATCAAGTGCAATATCCTTTAAACCAGGGGTAAGCAACCTTTTCAAGCGGTGGGTCACTTTTAATTACAAAATTTGACTGGCGGGCCACACTTAATTTTAAATAATGCCTTGTGGGCCATGTAAATTAAAAAAATGGTTTAGATCAGGCCAATAAAACGTATATTTTAACATTTTAAAACGGCTCTCCGGGCAAATATACTTCGCGGGCCACGCGTTGCTCAACCTTGGTTTAAACCATAATGATATAGTTTTTGTAACAGAGTTTCATAGTCTACACAATCAAAGGCTTTGGATAACTCACAAAACACTCCAATGGTATTTTGTGACTTGCTTTTCGTTAAAAATGTGCTTTAGGATTGCAGCACCCGCATATGTAGGGGACTTGCTTTAAGTGAAACCCTATACTATACTTAAAGATAGCAATACAGAGATTGATCTGTAGTTACCAGAGTCAAATCTCTCTCAACTTTTGTAAATCGGCTATTTTGCTACATTTCTTTAAGATAGGAAAAGTAGCGGATTCTACAAAAATGCTACACAATTAAAGCAAGATAATTATTTGCCACTTCTAAACTAGATTGTTGTATCCAAAAACATTGGATAGAAATCATGACGGGCCAAATAAAATAAAATGAAATATAATATATTAATATACAATTAACTATGACTAACATAATTCATAAGAAATATTGTCACTAACGCACTAACACTATATGGATATTAATCTGAAATAAATTATTTTTATTTTATTTATTTCATTTTTTTTATTTATTTTTAAACCTGAATGTAAAACTTCATTGCTAATTTTCTATTTAATAGGTTCATTGTTTGCTCTACATCTCCCAGTTGCTACTGCTTTGGTATATACCAATAGTTGCCCAGTCGCTAAAAGTTGATTTCGAATTTTTATATATTTGTTTTATTTTAAAAATATTATCAACCTCTGTTGAGAGTAGATTAAAAAGTTTGCAATACAATTGATTCGGATTTAATCCGGTTAGTTCTAAGTTTAAAATTTTTTCTATCACTTTACTACTAAATCGATTAATAAACGATTAAGTAAAACGTCAAACATCTCTTTTTTTTTTTCTATATTGCTGTAGAGTTGGGCAAAAGATACATTTTTATATGGAAATATATATCTGTTGTGGTTTTTAATCGACGCTCGACACTAAATATCTGCCGTTTTGCCTTCGATAAAGTTACGGCTTTTGCCATCACTTATCATAATATTTTAGTGTATCAAGTTTTTTATTTTGAAAATGATAGAACCTAACACACTGAGCTCCATTGATTTGTCATCTTGTCGAATATGTTTGTCGAATAAAAGACCTTTATCTCCTCTTTTTAAATATAAATTATCTGGGAATTATGCCGAAATGCTAACAGCAGTTGCGGATGTTAAGGTTTCAGATTTTACGACTAGATACTTCCTTCTTAACTTGTTTTACTATGTATACAAATCGATTAGACATTACTTTGCTGAAGTTTTTAAAAGATGATATGGTTATTTATTTGTTTACCAGGTCTCATCTAATGATGGCTTACCAGAGAAAATCTGTATAAAATGCTGTAATTCATTAGAAAAGGCTTACCTTCTAAAAACTATTGCTGAAAGGTAAAGATTTGTAATTTGTTAAATATGTTTCATGAATAATTATTATAGACTATTTCAATATAAAAAAAACTTAAAAGTATTATTTTTAAATTATAGATCAGACCGTGATCTAAGGAAACTGATATCGAAAATTAATCAAAATCTCCCTACAAAAAAAATTGCATTTGACTCTTTCACTGACATAAAAAGTGAAATTGGGCCTCTAGCTGTTAAAATAGAGCCACAGTGGGAAATGGAAATTGATCTTCTCAACAAAGGGAATGAAGTAGCAAAGATGGATACTGTTGATGGAAAGGATATTATTATAGCTGATACTGTAATAAGAAAAGTTGACTTAAACAATGAGTTCAATCAATCTGTTAACTCTTCATCTCACAAACCAAAATCTTTTGATGAAGACACTCTAGATGTAAGTATTCTATGATGTATGTAATTTAAATTTATAAATATAATACTGGTAGATCTTACAGTTCCATATGAAACAAATATAAACTAATTCATAAAATGTAAAGAATACATTTAATAATCACTTAAAAAGAATTCGTATTCTTCAAGAAACATAAATGTGGCAAAAAAAATAAAACAGTAATAATCAAATATTTTTTGGTTTCGTAATAAAATCATAACAACTTACTGAAACTCTTACAAAATCATAAGTTGAATTAGTACTACTAATATTATACAATTATCATTAGACCAAGTAATGCAATACTGTTGTTCATCAATGCATGTATTACTTAGTTTTTTTACATTTGTGGTTCTTCACAGACAATCTATAATTTGAGCATTTTGACTTTACTTGCGACATTGAGTTCCATCACACAACTGGAAATGCCTCCAGAATTTATCGGAAAATGCTAGCAGAGTGCTTAACACTAGGTACCCAGATTCCCTCTGCTTACCTTACCATACCCTTATGATTTGGAGCTCATAAAGTGGGTGAATTGACAACCGCACTTAGAAGGAAAAAACCTTTGTTCTGGAATGTACCAAACTTGGGCGTTGTTAAATGCAATGTTCTAATGTTTTCGCACCCCCGCGTTGCCCCTTCATCTCTGCGTTGTCCCAGAGCAATGAGAGAATATGTCAAATTATACCTTGTGTATGGGGCAAAATAAGACAGACAGACACTTCTATTGTTAAAATCTTTTACACTTAGGTTGCAAATTCAAGTCACTACTAAGCTCTTTACCCTGCAACACTACCCGCACACACCCACACAGGAATGGAATGCTTAGCATACTTTTTTTTTTAAATATGACTTTCTTTTTTAGACTGAATACTTGGATGATGACATATTTCAAGATGATGACGATGATGACTATATTCCTCCATCTGAAAACAGTAAAACAAAGTTCAAAAAGCCGAAATTATCAGAAATAAAAGTTTTTAAGGCAAAAAAACCAGTTATAAGAAAAGTAAGAGTTGTAAGGCAATATAAGCAAGAATCATTAGAGGATTCTGATGTTATTGATGATAAGAGATCAACTACAATTACATGCTGTAAGTAACATAATTTTTTTTAATGTTTTTTTATATACTCTTCATTGCATTTAGGAACAAAGATTAATGGCTTTTCATTTCCTCACTCTGTTAACAAGACAAAGATTGGCTATTTCTGTAGTAGTAGTAGGTGTTTACAATATTGGTATCTATTTGTAACTGCGTCACACGTAATACGTAATACACTGGATAAAAATCGTGAATTAAAAAAATCTTACGTCTAAATTGTTGACGAAGCTTGATAATTTTTTTAAGTGTGGGTTTGAAATATTTTACCCTACATGCTGCTCCTTTAAAAGGAGCGCAGACGCTTCTACCCTGTATAAAGATCTAAGAGTATTTATTCAATTAAGTCATTACCATATTTGAATACCGTCATGTTTGATGGCGTAATTTATTGTTACAAAAATTTTGAAAATTTTTTTTACAGATCCAATAATGAAGAATGGTTGCAAAGGACCACCAATATTATTAAAAAGGCCAAAAGATGCAACATTGTTAAAGGTACATCCAAATTATAAATCGAGAAAATCTTCTGATAGAGGTATGAGACGAGACATAGCTATTAGAAGAGTGAAAACTGCAAAATCCATGACAAAAGAGCGGGAAAAACTTGTGTGTCCAGTATGTGGCATATTAACTTTTACTTTAGGCAACCATATTGCAACTCATGAAGGTAATATAAAACTTAGCAGCTTCACGTTTTTTTTCCGTCATCGTAGAGTACGCAAAAGAAACCTAGTGTTAAGATACTCAGTTCCCCACTGTCTTTCCAATTTTCAAGATATTATGTGTTGAATGGCAGAAATAGATTTTACGCTTTATTTACCAGAAAATAAATAAATAAATAAAATATATTATAAATCTATAATCTTTCTCCCGAGTGGTGATTGAATACACTATTATCGCATTTAAAAGCAGAGATTATTCCACTGCAGCCATGCCACTCTTATTAATATGCTATGTATTTTGCATTTATGTACATTTATGTTTCTTTTAGTTCTTTATAATCAAATGTCACGGCGTCTAATTGTAGATGCGAAGGTTATAGGTTCGATTCCCACACAGGGAATCAATTATTTTCATATCTTCGCCCTGGTAACATGAACCGCAGCCTTGGGTTCCGCGACTCAATACACAATATCTCGAAAACTTGGCAGTTCATGCGGAACTCGGTGTCTTAACACCATGTTCCCTGCATGAAGCAGGGTAGGCAGAGGGAAAGTTAAAAAACAGTGTAAAGTTAAAAAAATGTACCCATACGCTTATCTATCTATCTATTTACCATCTATTATTACAGAAAAGAAAAGATACACATGTACAGAATGTCCTCGTTCATTTGTTCAAAAGAGTAATTTATTAGTTCACCTCAAACAGCATACAGGAATCAAAGATCATATTTGTGAAGTGTGTGGAGCTGGTTTTTATACGCAAAAATCACTTGTCAGGTAAAGACAAATAACCACAATATTATTATTGAACATTTTTAAAGTGTCATAAATATAAGGCCAGCCGTGGCGCAGGGGCACAAAGGTGTGACGGTAAACGCGACAGTTTGTGGGTTCGATGCCCAGTCAGGGAAAGGAAATATTTAATATTTTCATTTCTTCTCTCTGGTGTCGAGGCAAAGCTTTTGAAGCATTGATTTCCGCCACTCAACACTCAATGCCTTCAGAATTTGGCGGAAAAGGAAGATAAGAAATGTGTTAATGGGAATGAAGTGTCTTAACATTAATTTCCCATGTTCCCTGTTGCCAACCCTGCTATGCGCGGCACTCAGAGTGACAAATAATTTATATATACACGCTAACGACTAAGCCATGTTTTTTGTTATCAAGCTATATCCAAATGCTTATACGTTTATTGCAATTTATTTATGTCGTTAGCATTTTTATGGTTTTTGTTAAACATTTAAAAATAGTATTTTTTAAAAACTTTGTTCTGTTATGAAAAAAGACCTAATAAAATGTATTATTAATGTAAAATTTTAATATCAAGTGAAAGAGATAGTACACGATATGTCATATAATTCCAATATATATAAGAAACTTATATTGTACTCCCGGCGTTCGAGACACAGTGGGACAGCGTCTGATTGTAAACGTGATGTTAGTAGGTTTGATACTCACCCGGTGAATGATTTTGTATTAAATTATTTTCATTTCTCTGTTCTGGTAAACATAATACGGAGTTGAGTTCCGCCACTCAATACATGACGTCCGGAAAATTGAGTGGTGGGTAGGGAACGGAATTTCTAACATCAAAGTTTCCTCAGCCTACGCTCTATTAAACTTTGTTCTAGTAACAAGAGAGAATATGAGAAAAATGTACTTCAAAATTTATTTCTAATTATTACAAATTCTTTGTAATTTTATCAATTAAATTTCTCCCAATCCTGTATTTGTGTTACTTATAATAATTTACTTTATTTTAGACATAATCTCATACACAAGGGTGAGAGGCCATTTCACTGTAATTTATGTTCCAAAAAATTTATTGCCGTAAGTATATATTTTTATTCACTTTATGCTACATGCCGCTAATTTTCGAGACTTTGCATAAGACGCTTGCAGCCGCGCTTTGTTTTATCACAGCGAGTAAATGAAAATATGAAATTGAAATTAAACTTTTCATTTTCCCTTTCTGGTAACGAGACAAAGTGCGGCGTTGAATCCGCAAATCAATACAGAATGTCTCAAGAACCTAACCCTAGGTCCCAGGTCCGCCTTGCCTCTCCTACTATGAGGATACTGCATGAAGTTAAAAAAAATGTATTTTCTAGCGTTGCGATCTAAACCGGCACTTACGCATCCATGCCGGATACAAGCCGTTCAAGTGCGCGACCTGCGCCATGTCCTTTAACGCAAAACATCAGTTGCAGAATCACGAACGAATGCACACCGGAGAAAGACCTTATTCTTGCCAAGTATGCCTTTTATTGATATTGTGTTAAAACATTTTTAGTATCATTTCTTACATTTTTTTTATCTAATCTATCTGTCTTATCACCCAGCTCTCCATTTTCTGTCGAACTCTTCAGCTTATTGCGTAATGTGTGACGGAACTTATCACAGCGCGTTACCAACGTGAGTAAATGAAAATATTAAACATTTCATTCAGTCCAGTTGGAATCGAACCCTCAACCCCACAGTAGGGTAGGCAGAGGGAACCTAGTGTTAAGTTACACTCCGTTCCCCACTTACCGCTGATTTTTGGAGGCATTGCGTGTTAAGTGGCAGAACTCAACGCCGGTCTTTGCTTCGACACCAGAGCGAGAAATGGAAATGTAAATTGAAATAAATACTTCTCCTCGAGTGGGGATCGAACCCACAACCATTTGGTTTTACAGTCATGTCATGTCTGTGTATAGTAAGTATGACTTGTCTGTATGCCTGTTTATGGCAACAGGTTTTTTAAGATCCAGCTTTGAATTAAAGGACGGATTTGAGTGAGGTATTTCAATTCCTCGATTAGCCTAAAGCCTAGTTTATCGAGGTCGTTGTGTGTTGTGTTGTTAACTATTTATGTTTTATGAAAATCGGATTAGTAGTTATATATTTGGTCGTTTTTAAAATTCAAAATTTAGCTAGTTAACTTTTTTAACTTAATAAATAAAATATTACATTTTCAGGTTTGCAGCGTGTCATTCAGTTACAAAGTGAATCTGAATAACCACATGTACAAAGTGCATGGGATCAATTTAAAGTTTAAATCAATACACACAGTGACCGAGGATGTATTGAGACGGGAAATGGGAATGACGATTCAGGCTCGGGAAGCCATCGCCCACATCATGCCGCAGCTCGGCGACGTGCCGACGCCGGCTGCCCACGAAACTGTCCACCATACATCGGATTACAGCGTTTAGTGGAGTGAAATTAAAATGGATATTAAACAAATTTTTGTTTTCTTTGTGATATTAAGAAGGCAAAAGAAATGGACTGGACTTTCAAATTTAAAGCTGAAGAGACGTCTTTTTGTAAAAGTACAGTAGTATAATTTATAACAAAAGTAATATAATATTTTTGTTTGTTCCATGAACAGTCCGCTAGAGGTTTAGTGTGACAATGTTATTTTAATTCATTTTATTAGTGAGATCTTTATATATAATATATTTTTCTTTTTGATTTTATTAGTTGACAAATATTATAAGGAATTTTTAAAATAAAGTTTTTTATATAAATACATTTGATATTTATTTAACTCATTTCTCATTATAACTAAATATTAGAAAGGTACATGCAAAGATTATTAGTTTTACACAAGAGTACTATATAATAATTGTGTTTGTATTCATCTACAAAGCAAATAATTTTTTTTTTGCAATCGGTCACATTTTGTATTAAAAGTCTCTCACACACAGGCATCCAACTATTACTGGTTTCTTGATCGCGATCCATCGTTTTTTAAGATCTTCTGGCAACACCTCTTGGGAAGTTTCTTCAATGTATCTTTTGCGTTTCAATACAGTTATCTGTAACAAAAACAAAAATGACCTATTAATAAATGAATGCCATGAAAGAATTTTTTTTTACACTAGACTTACACAGAACGTACATTTTTATATCGGTAAGGTACATCTTTTCAAAACTACATTAATTTATTGTGATAGATATTTCATATTAATATTATGTTTATTGCAAACAAAGTTTCAAGACATACGTTATGATATCGCTCCTTGCAACCATAAGGTGATGGACAAAGTCGCTCATCACAATTCCTCGTCTCTAGTGCGGGAGGAAAATAGTCGTCGCCCAATATTTTTGGTTCCTTCTATAAAAATTAAAAAAAGTTAAATTAAATCAGCTTCACGCTATATCCCGCACACAGCAGGGTAGGCAGAGAGAACTTAGTGTTAAGACACACCGTTTCCCACTTTCTGCCGAATTCTGGAGGCATTGCGTGTTGAACTGTGTGGCAAAACTAACGCCGCGTTTTGTCTCGACACCAGAGCGAAAAAATGGAAATATAAACGTATTATAACGTAAATATTTAACTTCCTCGAGTGCGGATCGAACTCACAACCGTCACGTTACAGTCGCACCCGTATGCCGCTGCGCAACGACATCTCCTTTTGAGAATGTAATAATAACAACCCCAAAACACTTACGCTTTCTTGTTCACAGCTACATGGTATATCTATGAACCCACCGTGCTGAAAATTAGTAAAGAAAAAAAAGTTAACCTGCATTTTTATAAAAATATATAAATATACGCAAGATTAATTTAAAACAGAATTACGTCATATTTCTCAAGTTTGATATTTCCTCTTTTCCTGGTCCGCGTTTCTACAGAATTGTCTAACAAAATAATATCGTTTCTGATCATATTTGCGTAATCAACTATAAGCGCGGGCAGTTCTTCAGGGTTGGTGTTGGGATCGAAAGGCTCCGTCACGTATGTAACACCTAGTTTGTCATCGACGTCGCTATTCAAAGCTTTTTGAAGCACGTAGTTTTGTCTCATGCGTGTCCTCTGATTCTCAACCATAAATTCATCCACATTAGATGTTTTTTTAAAAGCCGAACTTTGAACAAACAAGTGTATGGTTATCAGAACTGCGGTACATTTTTTAAAATATGCTCTTGTAAATTTTATCTGCAAACATAATACGTAATGTTATGGTACAAATTCAAAGAAAAATTTTAAACAATTAGTAGACGTAAGGACAAACCATAATGGTGTTTTTGACCGCTCGCCCGACCGCCAAGTGAACGATGTTTTTTCTTACCCTCCTCTATATATATTAGGTTTGATTGAAAGGTGTGTGAATAGATCCATTAGTGTGAAACACTAACTCGTCGGTAATCGAACCTGGCGATATATAAAGATATCAGATGGTACCTGAAACTTCACGAGACGCTATTGTTCGGTGGGTGCTTTTGTAATGGTATTTATGAAAGATAGGAAACTTGAGACTATTGTGAAAGTGTTCATTTAAATTTATCTTCATTTGCTTGGATGATATATTATTAATAGGTAATTTCGCATGAAAAGTAAGTTTATATTTACTTCTATATAATACACTACCCAAACATGATATCCACGATATTTTTGATTACGATAAAATATTCACTTCAGTGTTAAAGACGATTCTATTACATATACTCGTATAAGCTGGCTTAACAATGTAAATTGTAAACTTCTCTAAACCTATGTCGGGGGTTCCATTGTGAGTATTTTCCTTAAAAATGTTTATAAATGCTTGTTAAAGTTCAAACAATATTTTGTGCTAATTCTAGAAAAAAAATCTTTCAAGAAGAATCTCCTTTTCGAGATTTTAATATATTATAGTGAACAACATTATAATATTAGCTGTCTAGTTTATTCATTAGAATAGGAGATCGTTGTAGAATATTTCACGTTTCAGCAAAAGCTTGAGCTCCTTGAGGTCCCTTAAAAGCATCTAATGGATCTTCCTCGGTAGGCAATCCTTGCACTTTTCACATTATGTTTTATACGGCCTTTTCTCTAAGAAAAACTTCTTCATTCATGTGTTTTTTAAGGCAGTGCCGGTTGAAGCCACGTTTGTAACTGTAGGGTTGTGAAAAAAGCTGAAATATATTTTAAACATTTTTAAAGTATTATTCCACATTGAAGAAAAACAGTGCGTTGAAACGTGAAATTAGGACAGATATTTAATTTTGTAATGTGGACACCCACTAAGAAGGGATTTTGAAAAATTTTAACTGCCCCCATTTTAAGCCCCCTTACCTTAAAATAATTTCATAAATACATTCGAATATGTCGGCTAGTATAATATAAAATTTTGCTTAAATATTAAATTGCTAAACAGACTAATTTAATTGCTTAATAGTTAAAAAGTATTATTAAAAACTTTATTTATCTGTTCAAACCTGTATGGAATAATAAATAAATTCATCTTCTTTGTTTTCCCACAATATGGACACAATATTCTCTTTTCTTAAATACTCTTAGTCCCTTTTGCACGTTTTGAAGTGTATATTGTTTTCATCTAAGGGCAATAATACAACTTGTTTAATTAGTGCTATTTTTTCCATGTATTGTATAATGAAGATAGATCAAATAGTGGATTACATATATTTAATACAGTCGTCCTTCATTTTTATTCTTTATTTTATGAAGTTATCAAGTTTATATAAAACTCTTCAGCTTACAATTTGATGTTCATATTTTAATTTTTTTTTATCTTCACATCTTATCTGTATCCTGTGCATAGCAAGGCAAGCAGAGAGAACCTAGTGTTATAACATCTAGATCTCCATTAGACCCTTAATTTTTGAGATACCTTATATTAATAAAAAGTTATATAATATTGGCTTGTATCAGACTATCTGCAATACTATGTTATTAATATATATGTTATTAACTGTTAATGCTTATTTACCATACTTTACACAATGTGGAAACTGAAAAAAAATCTTTTATAATACATACACTATCATTTTTTATAATACATACAAAATTTAATGATTCTTGAGATTTGTTCAAAGCACAAGTAAACCTTTTTATACAGATATTATTGTAAGGTACCAAATTTTGTCCATTTTGAAATTGTTTGTAATTAGTGTACATATTCTTTGGTTTTTCTTCAAAATAAAGAGCTTCTTTGATTTCTTTGATATTATTGAATTTGAATATTTTCAATTGTTTATTTGTTCTATTTTCAGACCTGTTCAGAACATACAGTAGTTTTAGTTGATGAAAGTAGTGATGTTTAAATTGCAATTTTCTTATTTTCATAATGATTTTTAAATGAATTTAATAAATATAATAAAATTAAATGTTAATTATTTCTTAATTCTGTTATTGTTGTTGTTACGTCTAATGTCAGTTTAGTTCAGTTTTTAAGTTGTGGCGCTTCGAGCGTGCTAACGTCTAATGTCATAAACAAGAAACATCGATATATATATAAAAGCAAATGTCTTTTCGTGTGTTTGTCTGTTCGCTACAGACTCCGAAATGGCTGAGTTGATAGGCCTGGATAGGCTAGATAGATCTGGAATGCAGAAATGCATATTCTTTTAGTAATTGGCAATACCAACAAAAATTCCCTAAGTCTTTTTTGTTTCATTTGTGGAGAGTTAACTTCAAGTTCAAATTGAGAACGACCTACATCGATACTTAACAACATTTACAATATGTATATTGGTTTCAACATTCTTGTTACTATTAATAAGAGTTGGGCACCTACCTATTATTGCTTGAGATGTGTGCGATAGTTAAGAGGACGGTCTTAAGGTACCCATCAATGCCTTTGAATTAAGCTAAGCATAAGCTACTACTAAGTATTAAACCTGAAGTATTAAAAATGAAACCGAATCACATTTGATATGTCAAGGTGAACTAAATTATTTGGTCAGAGACTTAAATTTGTCCAAAGCCCAAGCGAACATTTAGGTTCCGTGTATTCAAAACGTGACGCTGAATATGTAGATTTTTTTAAAGAATAAGGTGGGCTAACATATTGCATTGATATAGAGTCTTATAATCAAAGAAGACTATTTTTAGATTCAATCAAATTAAGTTTGAACTTTGAAAGCTTTTTTAACCTTTAACCATGGTATCCACATAAAAGAAGCGTATTATATTATAATAATATGATAAAGAACATACATATACATTAAAATAAGATCGTCCCTTATATAATTATAAGACAAAAACAAACAATTAAAAAACATCCTTAAAATATATATTTTTTTATAAGTTTTGATTTTCGACAGTCGAATCTCTACCGGGGATTCTTAGCACTCCTCGCCCCGCGGTGACCAAGGCCGTTGTCGTAATCAGGAAAGTGAGGGAGCCGGGGATTGGGAGAATTTATATTTGTGGGGTGGGGGGTATATCTGTGGCTATCATAGGGGTCTATTGAAATAATCACTGCGCTTGGCTCTGCGTGTTGATACTGCGATTGATGTTGGTAGTATATACTATTTATAGTTATATAGCAGTTTCAAACAATATTTATGGAAAGACTAAATATGCCACTCAACACGCAATGCCTCCAGAAATCGGCAGAAAGTCGTTAACGGAGTGTCATAACACTAGGTTCCCTCTACATATCCCGCTGGGTGCGGGATACAGCGTGAAGCTGATTAATTAATTAATTATTAATTACTAAGTATGTACGTACTATTTACATATATACAGTACATACACTTTTTGCTTTGGGCAGTCGATTAAAAACGCTTTACTTAGTTACCACACAATGGCGGCCTTTACATATATCCAAAATAGACGGCGTTTGCTTCTATAGTATATATAAAAAATCTATTGAAATTCAAGTGATCGTTTTTCGCAACTAGATTACTTTGCATATATATACTCGTACATGTACTAAACGCGCAAGCTTGTGCTTTCTGAGTGGCAAAACTCGACGCCGTGCTTTAATTTGAAAATATTGATAAATAATAATTATTTTCCTCGACTGGAAATTGAACCCACAACCAAAATATGTGTTTACAGTCACATACTTGTGCCACTGCTTCACGACGGCTTTATTTTTTATAATTGTGGTAATATACAGCCATGCCTGTTTATTATTATAATGTTATTCAAGTTATATGGAAGTAAGTTAACTTTGGAAATAAAATATTTATTTTACTTTTTATTCACAAAGGAATTTGATGGAGGAATTAGATTTTAGACAGAAGCAAGTTTTTGACACGACTGAAAATGGAAATAGAATAGGTTAATTAAGTATCTAAAATCAAAGTACTTTAATATTTTCAAGGCATAGCACGCCGTTGACTTCCGTCAGTCAACACACAATGGCATGAATATTTGGCGGAAAGTGGTTTACGTTCCCTGGTTTTGGAGCTTGGTTCAATTCGACCCCCAGAAGGCAAATGATTGCGCGATTACCACTCAAAAACCATTTATTGTGTCCCCAGTCTTCGAAAACACCCCCTTGAAGTTGCGCTCACTATCAGCATATTGGACCTCAATGTTTTGATCGCAATCATCTGTCAAGTAAAGCAATGTATTCACGTCTCTATGCGTTCTCTACCGTATTTATGAAGGAGAATGTGTTAAAAATGCGTCAAAATTTACAAATATATTTCTATTATAAAAACAAATTCAACATGAAATTCTTATATATGTACATATGCGTATATATTGAAATTATTTTAATTACAAAGTTACACTTACAAGTGCACCAAAGATGTTTTTTAAATAGTAATCATAACTATTTTAAAATGCGTAAATTTGTTGAGATACCCAAGTCACTTATGTATACCTGTATATATTTTTTATTTAATTTTTTTCTATTTTAAATTACACACCTAAAATTTTTAGAAAAAAAACGCTTTAATACTCAATCTTTCCTAGAGGTAGAGAAACTTCCAAATATTTATCAGTTTTATACAAGAAGCGTTCCATGATAATAAACAAAATACTTTACATGTCTGTTGGTGAACCAAGACTATTTTTAAGATAAATAAATCTATCTATTCAACTTAAATTTATTACAAATAATTTTTATATAGTAGGTATTTATTTGCAAGCTTTTGCTCATGGCCAATTGGTTTCTTTTTATATAAGTAGGTCTTTGCACGTTTTTCTGTAGTTTAAACTAATAGTTAACTAATAGTTTAAAATAATAGGTTTATTTAACAGTGTCAGTGGTGGGGCTAGACGTAAATTTTATGAGCAAGATATATTTTACGAGGCCCCGTCCATCGTGACATGTCTTATTTAAAATGAAAAAATTCTAGTCATTATGAAATTATTATTATTATAACATAGATACCGACAAAAAAACACGAACAGAGGCAAGTGAGTAAATGTTCTGCTCTTTACACCGCTGAATCTTTTTATTTATAGCATCATAATCCAGTTTCTTTTAGCATCACGTTGCAGGGTACATATGGTAGGCAGAGGAAGCCTGGGTACCTACTATGGAGACACTCCGTCATCGTTTAAAAATATGAGGCACTTCAGTCTTTTGATGTCACAATATCATCAGCAGATTGTGATTTTCTTATGACGATTATTAGACGACCTATTGATCTAATGAATGAATGAAATTGACGTGATGGTCTAACTTAACTTGTCTCATTTTTGTCTCCAAACAAATTGAAATATTTGAAAAATATACTAGCTTAGTATATAACATCATCAAAATGCTTTCTTGAGATTATATACGATTAAACCCCAATGCCTAAGTGATTTTAGCAAATTGTCGTAAATGTAGACATGATAACGCAATTTCTTACGTGGTAGTTTCTAATTTAAGACCATGTTGGGAAAAAAATACTGTCAATTATGCACTTGAATGGGATGTCCCTGGGGTATATAAGAATAGGGTTTCCAAAACAGACGATCAGTCCTCGATCTTACTGTATTTAACTCCTTCCGTGATCCGTTGGGGCATAAATACCATATGTTCCTTACCCACCACCACCTGGGCTTGTAAGTTGCTGAATAATCTGCATGGACAATATAATACTTCATTTAATGATTTTGAATAAGCGAACAAATTTTCTACCTTTGCCGTTAATGCTTTTATTGTGTTCTAGACTTAATTTATGGATGGATACACCATCGTGTATCCATCCATAAATTAAGGCGCGAGGCCCTCGTCACCTACGCCTTACGTCACCTGTGAATAGTGAATTAAAATATTATTTATATTATCGAACATTCATTTTCTACTAGCAGACTCAAGCGATTTCGACTGCTAGAATCATATGAATATTTATTTAATATATTCATGAAATTAATTTGAGTTTAGTAAGTAAGGTAAGCTCAATAAACCATGAAACACGTGTTCAATGAAATATTTTTTCATGAAAAAATTAAATAAAACAGCTTCACGCTGTATCCTGCACACAGCAGAGTGGACTGAGGGAAACTAATGTTAAGATACACCGTTCCTCACTTTTTTTTTTTTTTTTTATGGGAGAGGACAAGGCAAACGAGCGTACGGGTCACCTGATGGTAAGTGATCACCGCCGCCCACGACCCCATACAACACCAGAGGAGCCACAGGTGCGTTGCCAGCCTTTAAGGTGGAGATGAAGGGCACCGGGGCCCGGCATTACCTAATGCGAAACGCAGTGGCAAGGGCCACTACTTCACGCCGGTTTTAAATGTCGGGGGTGGTATTAAATCCGGTCGAGTCTGCCCATGCGTGTTGCCATTACTGGCGACGTGACTCTACCACACGTACTTTAGTCGCCTCTTACGACACCGACAGTACCAGGGTGATCCTATTCTAAGCCGGGATCACACGGCTAAACACACACACTTTCTGCCAAATTCTGGAGGCATTGCGTGTTGATTTGCAGAACCTAACGCCGCTCCTTGCCTCGACACCAGAGCGAAGAACTGAAAATATAAATGTAAATAAATATTTAATTTCCTCGAGTGGTTCGATCCCCAACCACTAACCGTTGCGTTACAGTCACGCTCTTGTGCCGCTGCGCGACAACGGCCTCATTTTCTATATCTTATATCTCATAGTCTGAACGGCTTCGCCTGCTTGAAATATGCGAATATTTATGGAATATATTTATGAAATTATTTTCCATTTAGGGGGTGAATTCTAAAAAACCAACACACGTGAAACACGTGTTCAATTAAATATTTTTAATTCAAATGTTCCAGATTTTTATTTTTTATGTGTTTTTAGGATAGCATTTGTTTATCCTACCTACTAGTATTATAAATGTTAATTTATATGAAAATGAATGTTTATTTGGCTTTAATGGAATCAGCTGAAACTTTAGAGAATTATTTTTTTACATTCACGTCTATAGAAGGACAGGCAGAATGAATCTATTGTTAAGACACTATAGAGTGACGGAACTTAAAGTCGCGCTTTGTGTTGTTACTAGAGCTAGAGGAGATGAAAATATAAAATAATTAATTCTCCCGCATGGGAATCGAACCTATAACGGTCGAGTTTAAAGTTGTACGCTGTGACACTGCGCCACGAGAGCTAGGTATAAATACATATATCAGAATAACACATAGGTAACGATACATATATCAGAATAACACATAGGTAACAGATTTTGTATAGTTGACTTTAATATAATAAAGCGGGTCGATTGTATCTTATATTTTAGCTAGACTTAATTATAGACTAGATTTTGCTCAGACGTAATAGATATAGAACAAAAAATTAACAATTTTGTGCGGTAGTTCGGAAAGCTCTTTGTAGAGACCGACAGAAAAAAAATCATGGATTTGTGGTGTTTTACCATTTTTTTTTGTTCTACAATTTATTTTATTAAAATATATAATGAACGGACAGACTTTTTTACTTATTAGATATAGAGATTGTAATTGTAGAGTAGTTGTAGCCTGCAACTTCATTTGCGTCGACTTAATCACTTCACTTCAAACAATTTTCCGTAACTTTTAATGTAAAACGCAAAATACGGACATCCAGTCCGTTCCAGTACACATTTCGATATCGATCTTCCTTTTATTTAAATTCCAAAATGTCAAGGCTATATTTCAACTTCTTTCAACGAATAGAGAAAGAGTTCAATTGGTATAGTTGTAATTTCAATTGAATTGTGAGATCTTCTCCAATAAAATGTAAATTTGTTTCTCTGTATAAAATATATAATCCAAAACAATAAATGCTTTATATTTCAAAGGTATATACGTAATGTTCGAAACAAAATAATAACGCGGAGTTAGTTAAAGTTAAATATAAAAATATATAACATGGGCGGGCGGGAAAACGCAAGCGCATTTTCCTTTCTCCGACGCTTAGGCGGCGGTTGTCGGTGGTTGCCGGCGGGTGGCAGCGGGAGGCGGCGGCGCGGCGCGCGGGCGGCGGGCGGGCGCGGCGTGCCCCGGCGCAGTGTCGCACGCGCCGCCCGCGGCCTCACACCGTGTCGCTCCCGAGCCCCGCGCCGCCTCCCGCTCGCCGCACCACGCGTGCGCTGGGCGCGTCGCGCGGGCCGCGGGCCAGGCCCGCGAGCCTGCTGCTGCTCGCCGCGTGGCTGGCGGCCGTCGCCGCGGACCTCGCCTGCCCCCAGGAGCCTCCGCCGCCGCACCTCCTCTGCTCCTCTTGTCGCTCCTACGAGAACGCCCGCGAGCACAGTCTGAGGGTTATCAAGGAGAGCTTGCTGGCGAAGTTGGGATTCGCGCAAGCGCCGAACACTACCGGACGCCAGTTGCCGCGAGTGCCGGCGGATCTCATGGAGCGGTTCGAGAGAAGACCGCCGCCGGCTGGTGTGCAAGCTGACGCACCGGCTCTTTCTTTTGTAACGCACACTGAGCAGGATGATTTCCTCGCTCGCACCGACAATGTCCTTGTATTTGCTCGTTAGTATATAATTAATCAACTTTCTTATAATTCTGAAATCTCAATTTTTCAAACGCTGAGGAAGAGCCAAGTTCGATGCCCCTAATATGACTCTACGTCGACGTACAGTCCATAATTATAATACTTGTCTACCTGAGTAGGTTATTAAAATGTGTAATATTAATATAATTATCCTAAAATTGTTATGTGCATGTGGATTATAGAGTAACAACATTGTAGAGTAAATATCTAAAGCCGCGGTGTGCTTGTGGCGCGGTGGCGTTCAACCTGCGTTAGGGACTAGGCTAGGCTGGTCTACGCACTACACGTGCGAACGTCTATTCGCTTGACATGGTCTATAAAGTTCATTGACAGGCACGTGTGCAGCTTATAAGTGTGTAAGGTGATCGCTCCACGCACCACCAATTTTAATTAGCAAAAGATCGTTTCGCGTCATAGCTCGAGGTACTTGGCCATTGTCTCTAACGTTAAGATTTCTATCGCGATCGTTCATAACGACAACGGAATATTAATATGCACAGGCTTATTGAACACATTTGACTGAGATAAAGGAATTAGATGCTTGTAAAAAAACGTTAGCGGGGAAAAAATAATATGCTATATCATATAAGAAGTAAAAATTGCAAAGGTGAAAACGAGTGTTTATTTATAATGATGTTATCTAAGTGCATGCAAATATGTGATCTGGTAAAGCCAAGGGGCTTCGACCGCCGACGATAACGGAGCTTTCAACGTCACCGCCGATTATATCCGCTAATTAGACAATTATTCACGATGATAAAATATGCGCACAGCGCAAATTAGGTAACAACAACTTACATAATAATGAAAAAAGGTTTTTATTAATAAATTTTAATTGTGGTTATCAAATATTATTCTTTTAGTTCTTTTCTTTGATATTTGAATTTGTTTTTTTATTAGAAAAAAAATTAAAAAATAACAAGTAAATTGCTGGTAAAATACAATGGTAGACGCGGTTAAACTGTCATTCCATCCGATTATTATCCTTAATAAAGGCAGCAGGATCTCGTCATAAGTAAATATTAATTATTTTTAGAATACTTATCAAAGTCGATAATGAAGTCTGTATACACGAGTTCTTTTGATAGGTCGTACGCACCGAATGACAAGTGAGTCTTCGTCATCTGAGTGCAGATATCTCTCTCTTCGTCCGTCGTGTTTGTCAATATTCTAAATAATTAACTTTATGTGTGGAATCTTTATACGATTACTTAGAAATAAGCCGTATCTTGAATTAAAACATAGTTATTTTTTGATTAATGAGAAATATTATAATATTAAATTAAGAGAAATAAGTGTATGGACACCATGGACAGCTAAGAGTAATGGTTTATCATATGGATCGAAATGTAAGAATTGTATGAATGTGGATCATGTGAGAGTGACTTTAATCCATAATTATATCAATCGAGCTGAAAGGTGCGTGGCCGCCACTACAAAACCTTTTACAGGTTGTATATAATTATGCAATTAATAATTACGAAAGCGATATCCAGGAAAAACCATTACGCTTAGGCAAATATGGATATGGTACATAGATAATTTATATCAAGAAATCAAAATGTATAAATTAATGAAATTGCAAAAAAAAAATGTAAGTGTAAATTTTGTCAATAGTTACGCTTGAAAATATTTATGGATTGGGATAAGTTCTTTGTTTGATGTTAATTGTCAGAACAGCAATGTCAGTCAGTCGTGTGGGCGTTCTGTGCCGACTCTCTGTCTGCCAGAACACTGCCCTCGGCTCGTAATCGACGTGCTAACGTGCCGCCTCCATTGTACTGGGTGACACAATTTTAGAGACATTAGCTAATAATCTACGTACGCTATCTCAATTTCGGTCATATCTACATGTTTGAAGGCGTAAAAATTCGCCTGAATCTGTTGTACTTCTCCTGAGATAGGTACATACTATTTATTTTGTTTTGTATATTAATAAGAAGAGGACTAGGCCTACCGGGGATACCTCTTTAAAAAAAGCGCACCATTGGTTCTTACCTCTTAGGTGGTGGGGAAACAGAACCGTTGATAATCAATTATTAATGAACATAATTTCCTAAATATGTTATTATAAGATTAGTGATTTTTCAGATAATTTATAATATGAATGAAAAAATCCATAAGAGTCACTAAATAATCTGGTAGCGTTTAATTATTCGGTACATTTATCATATATGTAATATTAAAACCCTGATTAAGTAGGTATTACAGTAGTAACGTGGTATGCAATGTAATGAGAGCAAATTTCAAAGAAAACCGTAATATTTAATTATTATGACTCATGGAAGTATAAACAGTTTAAATGGTAGAACATTTTTAATTATTAATAAAGAATCTTATCATGTACAGCAAGGACATTTCAACGATGCGCACGTTAAATAGATATCTTTTTCGCTCTCGAATATCTACTTCGTATCAAGAATTTTTCTTTGCAGACCGTAAGACCCGTTATATATGTACAATTGACGCATCAGTTTTATTTTTATCAAATTGACATACTAAACATTCCACAGCTTGCTTTTTCTACTTCACAGATTTCAGTACAGATACGATCGAGTACATGGATCTAGGTGTTCTATTTGTCTTAAGTTTATTGATAATTAAATAAGATATAAACAAATAGTTTAGTTATGTAAATATATATTTTGATATATTAATTATAACACGATAACTTGATTTAAATATAGGCGCGTACTTGTATGTTATAACCAAAATCTCTTATAGTCCATTTGCGTGTGCGCAGTGCGTGTCACGACGACCCGCCATTTGAAGCGATCGATTGTTTTGGCTGCTCGCAGTCACCTTAATTGCTTGGAATCAAGCCGTCTCGAGCTTTACTCTCAGTTACATTTTACTTTGGTCTTTATCACCAAACAATGTCATACGAAATAATATTATTTTAAAAGACATAAGATATAATAACGAAAATAATATATTTTACATGTATCACGTTAATGGAAAATTAAACATTTTCTTTGGAATGTCAAAGAATATATAGTTCTTAAGCAGTTACAGCAAACCAAAAGTAACACGGTATCCGAACTAAGACGTTCTTAATGCTGATGATAAGATAAGTGCATAATGGCAATTAATGTACATTTTTTTATTACTTTATTTATTAATATTTTTTTTTACTTAACACATCCAAAATAGAAACAGAAATATTTAACAACTAGATTATTTAAAATTATATTTTATAATTAAATACGAACGAATATTCAGAAGTAAAAATTATTAATATAATAAAAATATTTCTTTTTTTATTAAAGGTAATTAATTACCTGAAGTACTTATATAATATATGCAGCTTAGGTACCTACATCCGTCGTTTACAAAACTATTGTCAGTGTATATAGAACGTTACTATCTAATGCAAATCTTAATTGCAGCTGAGCCCGCATGGCTCGACCACCCTCGAACTTTGCAAAAAACCCATTCATCTTAGTCCTCTGCAGAGCTGCAACGCTATATCTATGTCACCACTTCATGCTATCTTTACTCTTTAGTAAGTACTATTGTACTGATCTACATCAGCGATATTTTACACAAGTTGCTTCTTACTATTATATATTAATTATTATTTTAATCACAAGGTATTTAAAGGTTTCCTTTTATTTTCAAATCATTTGATAATAAAAATAAGAATAAAATATGAAGCTAAGTAATTTACTATATAAGTATTATTTACATTTTTTTTTAAATTCACCTCTAATATCAACTGCACAAAGCGCTGGGCACCTTGGTAGCAGAGGTTGTTAACCAGGACGTCAGACGGGTCACAATTGAGGCCGAGGCCAGTGTGCAAGCGAGTTCAAGAGCAATTTAGGTTCCGTAGGTCAGTACGCCGAAGGTAACCTTGACATTGATGTAACAAATTCATTCCTGTTTATTTTGGATTCTCCCTAAGTCATAGCAACATAATGATAGAATCAATGTAGAGCATACGTTATAGCTGTAAGTGTTAATCTACCGATGGATGACGAACAAACTTTTGTATCGCAGTGACGAATAAAGTAAATTAATTAAAGTTTGATTTCACATCACACCTAGTTTACATTATTTATAATTTTATCTAGTAGTGTATTATTTATTATGTACAATAGCGTGTTGGCACGTGACGCTTGCTGTAGACATGTATGTAAATAATTTTATATTTGTTCAATAAGTATCTATCTAAAAGGTGTTTGTAATTAATTTATAAACTAAAATAATTATTGTTTATGCATATTATTATTCAATGATTGCAAAAATCAATATAATTTTAAATGCGAGAGAAAGCATTCATATAATAATACACTTTTTAGTTGAACATAAATATATACGATTTACAACTGACACACGAGTTATTATCGTACGTAAAGTTGTATGGATGGTTTTACAGTTATACTTAACAGAAGTCGTAATGGGTAATGTCTTGTTGGAAATAGCACGACTGTGGAACTGTCGCGACGAATTTCCAGGAGACAGGACAGGGGGTCAGACAGAAAAAAAGAAGTGGTTTGTAAATTAAGCGGCCGGAGACACGAGGCTGGCCGGCCGATGTCTTTCTGCTTTCATTCAGGGCTGTTTTGCTTTGTTCTTTTTGTTTTGAGCTACCCGTTATTACGTGTGCACTTGTTAGATTTTCATCTTTTTTTAAATAATAATTAATCGCTATATGTTATTTGTGATGCAAATGCAACGATTACATAAAATGATAAGTATAAATTTATTTAAAAGTTTTATTTCATTATATTTTTGTAGCATCCCGACACCATAACGAATAAATAAAAAAATTAAATAGTACATTTTCACAAGTGGAAATCGAACATACTACCCGTCGCGCTTATAGTCATACACTTGTGCGGCTACGCCACGACTTGCGTATATTGTGTAAAAATATGCCGATAAAAACATCTAAATCTCTATAGCTAAACTGAATAAATAGATAGTATTCGTTTTCTGTGAAATTTTAATTTTGAGAATGTGTTGTACAATTACATTTTTTTTTGTTTATTAGTAAATTTTATAATAATAACTTACAGAAATTTATTTCATGATTTTATCTATCTGCTTATTTTTTTATTAATGGCCTTCCCATAAAATTTATACAGGTATAGAGAGTGGTAATTATCTGGTTAGAATGATTGACTTGCGTCAGGAAATCGATTAAAAAAATAGTTTATGTTCTTTAACATAGTCAATGAAATTATTATGTAAATAATATCTCGCTAAGATTTTAATTAGGTTTGATATTTAAAATAATTGTTTATTTTTAATTGTTATATAATATATAACAATTAAAAATATATATAACACAAATTTTTTTGAATGTATATATTTGAAATAACTAGCATATTTTAAATTACTTAAGTGTCGGAGGATAATTTCAGAAGCTTTCGAATAAATGAAGAAAAAATATGCATATGCATATCTTTGTATTAAATACATTCAAAAATATTAAGTACTAATATTAACTGAATGTTAAAAATTTGTTAATTTAGTTACGTTTATGTGGAACTTTGGATTGATTTTGGTAATCTGTTGGTATTACATCCCTGTCGAACCAAAATAAAAAGAGGATGACACGATAATGCGTGATGGCTGATTGCAATATAATATGCACTTATCGCATGAATGCACTCAGGACGTCGATTTCAATTTGACTACATCCTCCTTCTTTCTCAAGATATTTATTAAAATTATTATAAAGTGGCATAATTTTCTTGAATTCGATTCAACAGCAATAATAAAATTTGTCACCATTCACACCGAGTTTGAACCGTAAATCTGCATTTCCTCCTGTCGCCTTGATGGGGATTTTGATGTCTTTATGAGAGGGGTAAATTTTGATAGGTAGGTGAATGAAATGTTACAAAAATCTTAATGTGATCTTGTGATTCTGTACTCTTAGGGATTAGGGCTAAGTCTAGTGGTTTATAACTATACCGGAAATTATAGAACAAGTAAGTATCTATGTACATATTTTGGAATATAATATTTTATTGAGTTATGGTTCCCCTAATTATTTTAAATATAAGAACTAATTAGAATCTAAATGATTTTGTAAATGGGATTTGTACATTTAAATGTTACACAAGTATGAGTAAAAGATGTGCAATTATAAAAAGTATAGAAAAAGTAGTTTATTAATTTTTTTAAAACATTATTTTTGATTTATTAATATATAGTGGGGAACAGAGTGTCTTAACTACTAGACTCTGACTACTACTACTGGACTACTACTGGACTACTGGACTACTGGACTCTGCCTACCCTACTGTGTGCGGAATACAGCGTGAAGCTGATATAGGTTATACATCTAAAATATATTTTATTGATAAAGCTTCGAGAAGCTTCGTTTTAAGGGTCCTTAGACCCTTTTGGTAATTATAACGTGTAACGAAAATGTGATTTTTATAATTAGATATTCATAAAGGATAGTGCATTGTTGTAGCGGTATCCATTGTGCATTGTTTGATATGATCGGTGGCACACGTAGGTTTTGGTGATTTTTTTAAAACGTTACCGTAGTATTTTAACTGTCACAAGAAATAGGTAGGTATAACAATATATTTTTAGTTTAGAAAAAATTTTAAAATATATATTTTAAAATTTAAGTAAAATATAACGCCGTGTTCTGTTTGAGAAATAATACCATCGGTTCTGTTATACTTAACAGTGACTTTGAGAGAGAAGCGAGTGGTTCTGTTTAGGAATGTCAAAGCACATGTAATAATGTCGTCAACCGCAAGGGCCTTCTTCTAACAGTCCAAAGGATTCCATTTCGGGTCTATGGGACTGGTAAGAGAATACGTTTTTAGATAAAGATAATTTCATTTATTATTTATTTATTGAAGATAACAATGTTAATATTGCCCATATTGTATGTAACTTAGCTTAGCTTCACGCCTTATCCTTAGCTGGGTAGTCAGAGAGAGCGGGGCGCCACACGCTACATTCATTGTATTACAAACATTGTATGTCCATGTTAAAATTCATTAATTGCCGATTGATAATTACTTAAATGTTTTTTGCCTTTTTAAACGACTTAAAAACAGAAAGAGTTTATATTTAAAACTATAAAGTTTTGAATATTAAAACTTTGTTTTTTTGACAGCACAATATGCCGTTAAAATAAATGAAAAGCATTCTTTATTACTGTATTCTGCACAACAATGTCGTTCCAGTTACTTAAGCCCCTCTCCCTGACCTACAACCTGTCAATACAGCTTCCAGGAATCAATTACTACACTACAGTCCAAGTCTGCATTGTGCATCTATAATGAAATTGGAGATTGATATATATAAACTTTTCATGTAAACGTTTGCTATAACTAGATGGAATGGCGCAATTACCTTTAGTGTTTTTTTTATGAATGAACCATCTTTTTAATTGTGATAATTATCATTTAAATAATTAAAAAGTATCAATGCGCATCCGGCAAAATCACTGACAGGGAACTTTTGCAAGTTTACACCAGGTAGGCAGAGAAAACCTGGGAACCTAGTGTTAAGGTACTCTGTTCCCATTAAATTACTTCTGTTCCCCATTTTCCACCGAATTTACCTACTTATTCTGAATAAAATAGGACTAACGTAAACAAGGCTACGGCTTAAATATTTTATATTTTTGATTAAACCAAAACGGCATAAGAAATTATCAAAATTAATTTAAAACTTGGATTACGCACGAAATAATGAAACAAAGTATCGCTATTGAAAATTACTTTAGATATTGTATTAGATACTTAAACTATAATAAGACCATGTTTTAAAAAATGTTTTTATGCATTTTTAAAGAACGTCGCGTCGTTAGTATAAGTTTTATATATATATATATATATATATAGAATTCATTCATATAAATTCAAATTTTTATAATGATTGATAGACGGAAATCAAACTTTAAAATGACACTGACAGTTCTGAAACATCAAATATGGCAGATGACATATTTGACAATAGTATTACAATACTGAACCTGAATCGTTTAATCAGCCGTAACTTCTAGTTTAACTGACTATTATCATTAGGGTTAATTTAATTTTAGCACCTTGTGTATATTAGATATAAATACAATAGTATTATGTGAAAGCGTTACAAAAATATATGATATATTTCTTATATAATACTGACGCAGATTTATGAAAATGTTTTCGCTCAAAATTGGGTCTCAGTTTTTATTAATTTCAAGAAAAAATTGGCATAATAATAGTTGTAGAAAATATATATCTTCTCAGGTAAAAGAGCAACTTATCGAAGGTCCTTGGAATTTGTATTCACAAAAAGTATCTGATGGCATTCTTAGTAAGGATTCACACCAAGAAATGGTTGTACAACGTCTGCAGGAAGTATTTCAAGAAGTATCTGATTTTCAAAGACCTATAATACAACCAAAAATGGGTGAATCTATATTTAATTTATTTCGAAAAAAAGAACCCAGAAAAATTATTGCACCAAAAGGACTATACATCTATGGAAGTGTTGGTGGTGGTAAAACTATGTTAATGGATCTATTTTATGAGACTGTTCCAGTAAGTATTGCTTACTTTTCAGTCAGACTGTTCCAGTAAGGTCAGTTTGTTTTTCTAGTATATGTATGTTATTTTAAAACAATTTAAACATCTAGTGTTTAAATAAAAGTATGGTATGTATGGTTTTAGATAAAAGAAAAGCTAAGGGTACACTTTAATTCATTTATGTTAAATATTCATGCAAGAATACATGAACTTAAAATTAAATCAGGAAAAGGTGCCAGTTCTTTTAGAGATGAAAGTTCCAAGCCTTTTGATCCGATTCCCCCAGTAGCAGCTGATATTACACAAGAGTCATGGCTTATTTGTTTTGATGAATTCCAAGTAAGTAAAAAGATACTTTTTAGTTTTGCAACAAGATACCTTATAAGTTTGGTAAAATTTATTATTTTTAGTTTTATGCCATATGCCACATGCCACATATATCAGAGTAGGCAGAAAGAAGCTAGTAAGATACTCCATTCCCTCTTTCCATCTCATTTCTGAGGCATTATGTACTAAGTTGTAGAATGCAATGCAATGCGTTATCTTTAATACCAGAGCAAGTGATTGAAAATAATTTATTTCCCCAAGTGGGAATCAAATCCACAAGACATTAAGCTCAGTACTAAACTGTTGCATTTCCAGTTTGGTCTCATGATAGTCGTGGTCCACCATGATGGTCAGGAGATAAGATATATTAGTATTAAAAATATATCATACAATTTATTTGTGCTTAACTGAATATTGATACCATGAATTAAGAACTGAACTGAACTAAATATTGATAGGTTACAGACATTGGTGATGCTATGATATTGAAACGACTATTTACCCAACTCTTTGATAATGGCTGTGTTGTTATAGCTACAAGTAATAGGAAACCAGATGATTTATATAAAAATGGACTGCAGAGGTCAAACTTCTTGCCATTTATTCCAATTCTCAAAAGCCATTGTGAAGTAGCTCAGTTAGACTCTGGAATTGACTACAGGACAAGAGGATCTGGTAAAAAATATGGAAAATATTTTATGTAAGTCAACACTTACTTCCTTTTTTTAGCATTACATTTGTTTTTCTCATATAGGAGGATAAGTAGCGAGTTATTTTTTGATTAAGTAGTGATCCATTTCCTAGTTTCCATCGAGTTTTCAAATCATTCCCTACGACTGTCATATTTGTAATTTGATCTCCTGCTGCCCCACAACCGCTTCAAAATTTTATCTAATGAAGTTTATCTTAAATAGTTTTGTATATTGTACAAATTGTGTTATTATTTCTTTCTATTTTGGTAGCTCTACACTATTTCCTTTGAAATATAGATAGGGAACAATGAGGATGTTAACTTAACGATTTAAAATGTTACTATCACATTAAAAAGGAAAAATTTAATCTACCATTTAACCTTCACAAAATTTTGTTATAAAACTGAACCATTATAGAATTTTACAATTTTCTTTGTTCATAAAGTGAAGTAATAAAAATAAAAAATATATATCGTTTCAGAAATAGCGAATTGACTCAAGACAATAATCCCGTAGACAATTTATTTAAATTTCTCATATCTAAAGAAAATGATACGGTTAGAGTTAAAGTAATAAATATATTTGGGAGAAATGTCAAATTTGCGAAAACTTGTGGTCAAATATTGGATTCCACGTTTGTGGAGCTTTGTGACAGGGTAAGCTTTATTATTATTATTATAAGTAAACAGCAGTTTTAAAGTGTAGTAGTGAAATAAATTAATATCTCACACTTTTTCCCACGATTCTTATCTCACACGATCTTCCGCATATACAGTAGGCAGAGGGAACCTAGTGTTAAAACGTTCCATTCCCCACTCAACGCCGAGCTTTCGCCATGGTGCCAGAGCGAACAAATGAAAATAATATTAACAAATTATTCATTCTATCGAGTGGAGTTCGTCCGACTCGTGAACTTGTGCCCCTGCGCCATCATTATTATGTAAAAAGTTTAGTAAAGTATCTTTTGTACTTAATGGTCATTAAGCCTTTGGAACAAAATGAAACTCATGTAATACGAATAAAGAAAAATTATAAGTACTGAAATTTTTTTAATAAAAAATATATAATTTGAAATTAAATTTTGTGGATGTGATCAAGAGTTAAATAAAATATTTTTTATTTGTAAAATTTTATATTATTTCCTACGTCGTGACTTTCACATAATGTTAATAAAACTAAACTAATATAAATAAATATTTTTTTGTTCTCTTTATTCATATTTTTCGTGTGTATTTATGTGCGTATGCGGGTATATTTATATAATGTAAATGAATTATTTGATAAGATATGACGTAAGACAATACCCGCATAGCGCGTTTCCCTATTATGAATCGAGATAAATATTGATAATTGACGTTACGCCGACGTTCTTTACTTTCACAATTGTTATACGCCATTTACACATTACTTCCTCCGGGGGTTCACCAGACTGAGTGAACAATTATTGCAGTATATTTGCAAAATACATGACGTCTGACGTTAACTTTAATTTTTCAGCCACTTGGAGCTAGTGACTATCTTGTCATATCAAAGACATTTCACACAGTGTTCATTAGAGAATTACCGCAACTGTCGATAGTACAACATAGATCACAAATACGAAGATTCATAACGCTGATTGACACGCTATATGACAATAGAGTGCGGGTGAGTAAAGGAACAGTACAGTCGTCGTTATTAGAAATTTACGAATATTTATTGAAATTTATGATCAATAACAGTTTTTACTCCATTAAATTCAGAATAAATAAGTCGCATAAATATTAAAATAATTTTCAATTCTTTATACGAAACATCCGTAGATAATTTTTCGTGAAGTGTCTGAAATTCCTGTCATATGTCGTCACTAATGAGTTCAAAAACTGTATTTTTTTTTAAATTTTAAACCCATATACATAGTTATTTTAATCTTTGTACAATTTCATTAATGTCGGCGTGTGGAGGGCTACGCTACTAACCGTGGTATCTACAGTTGTAGTCAGTCAATCTCAATCGTCACATAATTGCAGATAATTAAACTTATATCGTATTAAATATGCCCTTTCTATAATTTTATTTTGTATCGTTATTTCTATGGTTTTTTTAGGTTGTCATTGCCGCTGACTGCGAACCAAAGAATCTATTTAATTTAGACGAAGTAAAGGACGGTATTGAGAATGCTGACCGTGCTTTAATGGACGACTTAAAGATTACTAAGGATTCGGTGAGCTTAATTCATACACTAGCGCCCCGCCCGCGGCTTCGCCCGCTTGAACTACACAATTATTATTGAGGTCGTCGTGGTGCAGGAATACAAGTGTGCGACTATAAACACAACGGTTTTAGGATCGATTTTTACACGGAGGAACTAAATATTTTCATCTCTTCGCTTTGATAACGGGGCAAAGCGCGGCGTTCAGTTCCGCTAATCAACGCCTCAACAATTCAGCGGATAGTGGGAAACGGAAGAAGTGTCTTAATGAAGAGCGGAATGTTTTCAAACTATTTATCTAACTTTGAATACCCCGCTATAGTGTGAAACTTAAAAAGTAAATATTAAACATATTTTTGATACATTTATAGGATGACGCCAGAGCTTCAATATTCACGGGCGAAGAAGAAATGTTTGCATGTGACCGATGCCTTTCCAGAATTACCGAAATGCAAACAGACGTGTACTGGGAAAAATGGAGTAAACATATTAGTTAGTTATTTCATGTATTTATTAACTTTTATATAAATATGACACAAGATAGATAACGTAACAATAACATGACGTATATTTATTTTATTACATTAAAAATAATAATAATAATAACAATTATACTATTTGCTTTATCTTGCTAAAAATATGAGTTATAATCATATTATATTAGATTCCTTATGGAGGGAATAAATATTTTAATTTTCTCTCTGATAACAAGTTCCTCACTCAACACGCAAAAAATGCTGGTAAAATTGATAGTAAACTGAAGAAGGGAGTATCTTAAAACTAGGTTCCCTCTGCTTACCTTGCTATATATAAAGTACACAACGTAAAGATATAGTATAATAAAAAAATAATTGAAGTAATAAATAATTAATTGATTTTCAAGACAAAATCGTTTTATCTACTCAGAAATAATAAATTTTAAAAAAATCTGCTTCACGCTCTATCCCGCACACAACAGGTAATACAGAGGGAACCTAGTGTTAAGGCACTCCGTTCCCTACTTTCCGCCGAATTCTGGAGGCATTATGTGTTGAGTAGCAGAACTCAACGCTGCGCTTTGCCTCGACACCGAGAGCGAAGAAATGGAAATATACATTTAAATAAATATTTCATCTCCTCGAGTGGGGATCGAACCCACCACCAGTTTATTTAACAGTCACACACTGCCTCTGCACCACAACTGAGCTCAAATTTACTCCAAAATATGAATGTTATCCATAACAAATATATGATGCACATACCTTCATAACTAATTTTTAAAATTAAAATTGTACTTAAAATGTATAATTATTAAAAGAAGGTTCTATTTTTTATTTTTATAATTGAAATATGTTTTTAGTAGTGCAATCGATGGAATAGAAATTTATCAAAATGTGCGCACAATTTATTAAAATGTTTATACAAGTTATTACAAGCACATTGTATTATTATGTAATGATATATTATATGTGTAAACGGGAAAAAATATTAAGAACGTATTTTTTTTTTACTGTATGTTGTATGAATATTGAAAACATTTTTATTAAATTACTCTATAAGAAAATCTCAATAAGACATAAAATGAAGTATAGAATACAAGTTGTCGTTGTACAAAATAAACTATAATAAATTAATAAAAAACGTTCTCTTGTTTTACAGTTATTATGTATATTTCATATTTACTATAATAATTTAATATAAATATTATTTTCAACAAATAGACTTTGTGATCTCTATATTCTATTCATTTTGGCATGAGACAAAATGTAAACAAAGTAATACTGTTTCTAAAACTTTTATATAATTTTTTATTTCTATATAATTTGGTTCACTCATGTTTTAAAATATTTAAAAAATCAATATAACAAAAACAAAATAAGAAGAAAACTACTTTATTCTTAACAAAACAAGAAACTTCATAAAAATAATAAAAGTAGGAGTGAAATCGTGTCAAGTGTCTCATGGAACAGGTTGACCGATGGTGAAAATGGCGGATATAATCTGAACCAATGACAAAACATCATATTTTAATGTAAAATGTATATAGCTGGAATATAATAAAGTGCCATTACTTATAATAATATTTATTACATTGTAGATAATTTGAAATGTTTTTTTTGCATAATTCTTTATTAATAAATTAGATTTAACATATGTGTATAGTTGAACAATAGTACAAAGCATTGTTTGTTATATAAATTTTGATTGATTATAATATTTCAAATTGTTGTCTACAAGTTATTAAAAAAATAGAATACTTCCTGCAGAGAATAGTCTCATGTTTTAGCCATATGTCTCGAAAGTAGTGAGAAAAACAGCCAATACTTTTCTCCACTTTGTCCACATATTATATAAGCAATATATAATATGACAAAGTGGAAAACAGTAGTGTTTTCATGGGAATGGAGCGTCTTCACAGTAGGTTCGTAAGTTCCTTCTACCTACCCTGCTATATACGGGAAACAGTGTGAAGTTAAAAAAAAAATATGTAGACACCAATTTTTAAATGTTTTTTGTTGTTTGAGCGTACCGTGTTAGATGTCATCACAGTATTAAGATACATTCTCATTACCATTAATTTTGTAAATAATGTAAAGTAAACAGATCGTAATAAAGAAATATATTTTTTAAATTATTTACATCAATAAATATTTATTCTTTTCATCTAACATAAGACATGTTTTATTTAATTTCTTTTTCATATACAGAAAAACCCGACCGCAACCCAAACCAAATAAATATGTTTAAAATTTTTATTTTTAAAGTATTCCTGTCGTAATATAGACATTGATAAGTGTTCTTTCGGTTTTATAATACATCTGTGTAATGAGTACTTCTAAATATAAACAAATAAAAAAAAAACATTACATTTTAATATATTTTTAGCTGATACATATATTTTTTCGTTTTCTGGAGGCGCTATATTAGAGATGTAAAAAAAATTATATGCTGCTAAAATAAAAAAAAAACGACAATACATTTCAATACGTTTATTACGCACTAATTTTCGATAACACAAAACATAATTAATCATACATATGACTATAGTACTCCTGATAAACTTGTATATAGGTTTCCTTCTCGGTCGGCGACATGCGCGCGATGACGTCGTCGTCGACGCTCGTGAGCGGCACGGGCTTGCCGTTGACCAACACGGTGGGCGCGTTGTCGTCATCCTCCGAATCATCGCTTTCCATTTCCGCTGTAAAATTTACATTTTTATTAGCTTCACGCTGTAACCCGCATAAAGGTGACGCAGTGGGATTTTTTATTCAGTTTATTTTATGCACAAGAGTGAGCGTTGATCAATTGACACTTCGCTTACAAGTATAAATATAGATTTAAAAAAAATCAAAAGCTTGATATTTATTTACGAGTAAACAAAACATTTTCTAATTCTTTATAAAATTATGATCCAAGCTGTCTCAGTAACACATTTAAAGTGTTTTCCCTTAAAGAGTGAAACGCCCATTGGATGGATACAGTTGTTGTGGTCTTTGTCTTAAGGTGTTGGGGGGAAAGAGATTTTTCGCAAGCAAGTGGGCCATAAACAAAAAATATTATAAAAGCATATTTAATTGTGATATAAATATGAATTAAAACAAATACTCACCGACAGCGGCCATTTCATCTTTAAGTTTGTACGGATCTTTAGATTCGTTGTCGCTTGAATCTGAACTGTCAGGTTCGATTCCCTTCAATGCATTTGTAGGATTAGTGTCTGAAATAAATTATTATTAGATACGACATATTATTATATATTTATATTATATGTTTTTTGAATTTATTATATGTACGTATAGTAGATATGTAGTTAGTTTAATATAAAGTACGCGATATAATTAAAACCGTTTACATTTTATGATAAAAAATACTTTCTTAACATATTTAAGTCAATGTACACATATAAAATTATATTTAAATATTAAATTTATTTTTATATTAACGGCTTTGTCCGCTTAAGCTTATATTATAACTTGCACCATATCTGTGCATAAAGTATAGCGAATGTGTTATTTTAATATACGGGGTAAAAGTTCAGAGCTACGGAAACAGCATATAAAAAGTTTGGAGTTTAGGAGTATAGGAAGTTTGCTCGTCGAAGTCGTGTGCTTAATATTCGATATGCGGAGTTCAGTGTCATTTTGGTTGATATAAATAAACTGGCGCAGTAAATGGCTTAGCGTTGTGCTTCACTGCATGAGCGTAGCGAGGTACGGGTAGGGGGAAGGGGGCCGGTACCTCCAACAAGTCTCCTGCCCCCTCTATATAAAACACCCAGCACGCCCTTGCTCTACTGTACTTTAGTGTTCTAAACGCGGTCGCCCCGCGCGTTTAGGGTTGCGTGGGCGGGTGTCCCTACGTATTTCACGTGTACCTCCCGATAATTCCTAAAATTCTTGTCGGGCTATATATTCAAAAATATTATAATACTCACTAGTATTTTGTTTCTCATGTGCTAAGAGCACGGACATAATGTCGTCGGTCTTTTCTTTGCCAGTTGTTTTTGTACTTGCAGCGTTGCTGGCTGCTTTTTCAAGCGCCGCGTCGGTTGAATGTACACTGTCACCCTGAAGTTAGAGAAAGTAATCAAAAAAATTCTATATTACAATATAGTGATAAGTTTAAGGTTTTTAGGAATAATTGTAATATTATATCTTTTGTTTTATATTAGAGAAATTTTAAAAACTGAAGCCTAGCGAGATTTGAATTCTTTGTATGGTTGATTCTTTGGTTCTGTCATTCGAAAAAAGACCTGGTCGTTGTTGACGATTGTGCTCTCCACCATCCAGACAGGGCGCTCCTTGCGCGCAGCGGCGTCGGGTGCGCCGTCGCCGTCGCCAATGGTGATGTCCACGCGCGTCTCCTCAACAGCCAGCCCGCCGCCGCGCGTCGCCTCACCCGACCACTGCTCCGAGCGGTGCCCGGCGTGCTTCAGCGTGAGACTGGACGACAAAACATACGGTCAAGTGCGAGTTGGACCCAAATGTCCATAAGCTTAAGTTAATAGCAATTTACGTGCGGGAGGTATAGGTTTAACATTATTTTTTTCTTGGACTTTTAAAGGATACCCTTAAGCCAGGACAGAGGACATAAGCCTCAGCTTCGGCTCATGTCAACTATATAATATTTTTCAAAACGTTAATGTATAAATGTAATTGTTTTCCTTTTAAATTATTAAACAAAACAGGTAGTTCAATCCACAGCCTTCACGTCACCAAAAATATGCAATTTTAAAACTAAAATCACTCTCAAAATAACTGACCCTCTAATAGTATTAATATCCACTGGCTCGGGCTCCAATATTTCGGGCGCTAGTTTGATGCCTTCCACTTCTCGCAGTAATATGTAGAGTGTTTCCAGTTGTTCGTTGAACTTCGCTAACAATAGTCTGGAGTCCTTCTTTGGCAACGCTGATTGGTCCTCTTCTACCACTTGGTTGCAAAACGTGCAACGGAATTCTTGAGTCATCATATCGTATAATTGATCAGCCTTGAATAATAAAATATAAAAGTTGATAGTTTTGTTTCTTTACGTTCACTGTCTATACCGTATATTGTTGCAGCGTCGGCAGAGGGAACCTAGTCTTAAAATCCTTACTTTCTAACGTAACGTAATTTCACGACATTGCGTGTAATCAAATTAGGTATTTACCGTCAAAAAATATATCACGAAAAATTTGGTCTAAGGGTTTTGAGTAGGTTGAGGCCATTTTTAATAAGTTTTCAGATTCCCTCTGCACACTTTGCTATGTGCGGGATAGAGCAGTGTAAACAAAGGGAACCTAGTGTTAAACACTCCGTTCCCTACTTACCGCCGATTTTTGGAGGCATTGCGTGTTAAGTGGCGGAACTCAACGCCGCTCTTTGCCTCGACAACGGAGCGAAGAAATGAAAATATATATAAATGTAAATAAATATTTCATTTCCTCAAGTGGGGATCGAACCCACAAACATCGCGTCACACACAACAACAGTCACATCTTGTGCCGCTCCACCGCGATGGCCAAATTAAATACACTCATAATTTTTACCTCTAAGTCCGTAAATGTCTTACTGCACGCAGGACATTTGAAGCTGGCTCTACTGGTAGCGTCTCGTTCCTCAGTTTCCATACGCTTGCGCATCAAGTCTAATTTGTATTTAACTACATTCACAAACGTTTTATAGTTTATAAAATAGTAGTTCACTTTTTGTGCTTTACCATCAAGACCTGCAAAAATAATTACTTTAAGATAATATATTATAATAATAGGTAATTGGTAAATTTTCTACGTAAAAACTTCGGAAAATTAATTTAAAAATTAAAATTCGGAAACTTAAATTTTTATAAACAAAAACTGTTATTTCAAAGAAATATAAATTTTAACGTACCTGTTTCCATTTTTAGTCTCACTTGGATGAACTTATCGTTTTTCAATGTAGCTATTCTAGCTCTTAACATTTTTCTCTCAAATTTCAACAGTTCACAAATATCGTCCTCTTTCATACCTAAGAACATTGTTTTTAATTAATCACATTATGTTTTTAACATATTATTACTTTACAATTCTAATACATTTTTACGTACACGGGTTTCTGACCAACATGTCCACTATCAAGGCATCTTCGATGGTGTAAAAGCCCCGCACGACGAGCCGCGCTAGTTGTTTCAAGCTACTGGGCACTTCGGTCACTAGTCGTTCTTCCGTCATTGTAACTGAAATGTTAATTTTATTTTCATCAACTATAGACACATAGGCAATGTTTGAAACGTTGATATCAGTTGTTGATAAAGTATAAATTACATACTTTTGCCGACTTTTCGGATCGTTTTGTATGAAATGTACTACAAACTTCTCAAATAAAGTTTTTTTTAAACGAACAAAAATATAATCCTATAAGGGTTGTGTTTTTAACCTTTGAGATTTGGAACCCTAAAAATAAATAAACGCACAACGTGACATTATATAATTAGATACTTCAAAAAAGTCACCTGTGACGACAAAATACACTTTTAGTAGAAATGATATTTAAACACACTAGGCAGGTACCTTAACTTATAACAATAAATGTACAGAAATATCTTTGCCGGGCGGATTCAGCGTATAACCAGATATTTCTTTTTAAACGTATGTATAAAATAGAGGCCTTGTTGGCGCAGTGATCACTAAAATGGGCATCGTTCTGTATTGTAAATTGTTGGCTTCTATTCCCACTTAAGAGAAAGATAATTATAAATTTATTTTCATATCTCGGCTCCGATAAGACAAAGCGCGGCGTGGACTTGCGCTTTTCGTGTTATCTTGAATTTGGGAGGAAGAAAGTCTAGGTGCTGCCGACCATTGTATGAATGTTAAAGTACCTACTAAAATAAATAAAGCGAAGAAAAATCTATATGTAATGTAATATAATATATATAATATTATATTCAATAAATACGGTATTAAATGAACTATAAATATATGAATGAATTATATATATATAATTTTGAATTGATATATATCAGCTGTTTATTAATCTTGTGATTCATATTGATAAATGACATGACGGTGTTATACCTACCTAGAATTTCTAAGTTCGCATACACACGACAATGACGAATCAGGAAATGTAGATTTATTTAGCTGTACCCGTATCTGATATTAAAAAATGTAGTAGGTACTTATGTCTCAAAATATAATTGTTAAATCATCAGTTTTCCTTTCCTCGCTCTAGTGTCTAGGCTATACGCGGCGTTGAATTCCCCCAGACACAATGCCTCCAAAATTGAACGGAGTTTCTTAGAAATAGGTTTCCATGTTCTCTGCCTTCTCTACTAGGTGCAGATACAGCATGAAGCTATAAAAATATACCTATTTCTTCGGAGCATGACGAGAAATTAATCGAAAATGGGTTTTTTTAACGACTTACAAGTCATTGCATTTTATATAAATTATAGAAATAGCAAATTTTAGTCTTATTTAAATAAAAACGGTAATACTTTTAATGAATGGTATATATAATACGAAATCGTAAAAATATAAGTACCAAGTCATGTGTGGTCTTGGTTTGGTCGCTAGGGGCTCACAACGCTTCTTTGTAAAGATCGTAAATCAACCAACAATAGCAGAAATTAAATTGAATTGCGTCTTTTTATAAGATATTGATATAAACAAATTTTAACTACACTAGAGTACAGTATCTGTCATTTTGAAGTTTGTACATATTATTAAAACATTAGTCGTATATTACCTATTGGAATTCAACAGGATCATAAAGAAGAAACAATATAAAAAATCGAATCATTTAATCTTAACGACAAATATTAACATAACTTAATAAATTAAAATGTGTATAATGTCTCATAAAATACACAATTTCAAAATACTAATGAAATTAAATCGACAGTAAGTATATCTAAAATAAATGTATAAAAATTATCTGGCAGTTTAATTAGCGCTTTAACTCGTTTATATATTATTGACAGCTTGGATGGCTCTTCTCTTTTCGGTTTGAATATCGTTGATATATTACTATTCCTTAAGCGTTTTGTAAAGTACTTCGTATATGCTGTATTTCCATATAATTTTATTAGTTATATAATTGAAAATGGCATTTAGTTACATTACATTAAATGTAATTTAATGATTTTAAAATTTAAAAGCAAAATATTTTTTGATTGATTTACACTTTAGTAATTTACAGAATTAAGTTTTTTTAATGAGTTATTATAACTCTTTATGAGTATAAATATAATTGATATACAGGTTTTGTTGATTATTTTACAAAATAAATGCCATAATATATATTTTCAAAAATTCACAGAAAATTGGCACACGGTATATACATATGTGTAGGTAGATCACTATTGATTTGGCCAATGTTGGTTATTATACATATATATTACAACCAAAAATGGTTTAAAAAAAAATATTAATTATGAATAATATATAAACTTACATGAGACAATAAATAAAATAAGAAAGTAATAAAACAAATTGTTGTGATAATCTACAATGCGACAGACAACAAATTAAACAAAATCAGTCTTGTTACAATAAAACTGTTGGATATAAGAATATCTACAAATTATAAATAGTCTAAAAATTACCTTGTGTGCATTGATAAATGCTTTGCCTTACACTACTATCTTAAAATCAACATGCTACACAACTAGGGATGGTCCAAGTGGGTATAGTAATAGCCCCAACATTAACTGTGCAAAACATATCTCAAACTAGTACTATAACTTTGTTATGTTCTATACATTTGAAAAAGAAACAGCTTCTCTCTGTATCCAATCTATAGCAGGGTACACAAAGGGAACCTGATGTTAAAAACTCTGTTCCCCACTTTCCACCCACTTTTTGAAATATTGCGTATTGACTGGTGGAACTCAATACTGCACTTTGAATTATTGTAAGAGAAAGGAAAATGTAAACAATTTATTTCCACAAGTGGATATTGAATCCAAAATCTTTGTGTTTTCAGCAATATCTATATATTTATAATGCCTAATTCAGATAAAAACCAATAGTTACAAATCAATTTACAAAATCAAAACATGTTCAAAGATTACATTTATGGAGTGTCTACCTAATACATTTATTTACAATCAGGGCAAGACAATTTTTTTTTTACAAAATTATATCATAATTATTGATAAAATTTTTCTTTATATTTAAATATTCAATTCTGTTTAAATTAATTAGGTATGATCTAGTTGGAGTGTGTTCTTTCAAGTATCATTTGTATATTGTCCAAAGTTTGATATATGATTCTAAAGTGTGGACGATCACTGGGATGATGGTTCCAACACTGTTTCATCAAGTCATACACACATCTTGGTGTGTTATCAGGGCAGGCAAGCACATTGCCATCTTTTAAAAATCTTACAACTTCCTCATGTGTCATACCAAAGTAAGGTTGTAAGGCAAAGGAAAATATTTCCCAAAGGCACACACCAAATGCCCAAACATCAGATTCCAGGGTATACTTGTTATATAAAATACTTTCTAAAGGCATCCATCTGACCGGAATAGCGTCATGTTCATCACCTTTATAGTAATCTTGTAAGTAAATTTTGTGTGATAGACCAAAATCAGCAATTTTAACAACCATGTCATCATTTATAAGACAGTTCCTTGTGGCTAAATCACGATGAACAAACTTTCTGTCTGATAAATATACCATTCCAGATGCTATCTGTCTGGCAATGTGAAGAAGATCTAAATGACTGAGTGGAGCAACAAGAAGTCTCAAGTCCTCTCTATTTTCTACTGCTGGAGCAAAACTTGGTGCTGTACTGCAAGCTCTTAAATACTCATTCAAATCACCCTTTCCCATAAATTCAAACAATAGACACATTGGACGTCCTATAGCACATACACCTAATAATTTGACAATATTTGGATGATCAAAATCAGCTAAAAGACATGCTTCCCTTTCAAAATCTAGTTGTAAATCATGAGAGGCTTCATCTTTAAGCATTTTTACTGCAACTAAAGTAAATTCTTCTTCAGGAACAAGGCCAGGTGCTTTCGCTTGGAATACCCTACCAAATGCACCTTGACCTAAGTCTCGAATATAAATTATGTTATTTCTGGGAAATTCCAGTTTCTCCAATTTAGGATTTAGCTGTGCACCTGTTGTATGATAGGCCAAATTACTAGGTAATTTATCTAAATCTATATCTACATTTTGCAAATTTCTTCGGCTTGACATATTACATTTGGAATAATGACTCTTTAAAAAGTAATGGCATAATAAAGCTATTGATGCTATACCTAAAACACATCCAAGGCCACCAATGGAAAGTAGTAAAACAAATGTTGGTGTAAAATAATTTTCCATGACAATTGTACCACTCATATTATCCAACTCTTCAGAAAAATTGGCACACATTGGTATATCACAGTGTTCCCACCTTACATTTGGATCCATTGTATAGCACCAGGGCTTTCGTTCTTCCCCTCCAGCATTTCTACAATAATTGGTGGAATTCTGAACTTCTGGAAACACTAAGGGTGGTCTTGTATGCTGATGTGGATTTTGTGATTCCCAGGCTTGACATGCAAGTCCTGTCTCAGTAACATTCATTGTGCCTTGGTAGTACTGCCCATTACCATGATAGCAAGTAGTAGTAACTTGACTATAATCCATGTCTGTAATGCCTGCATTATTACATGTTACTTGAGTACCTTTACCAGCGAATTTTGGAAGTTTTTCACACTCAGGAAACCGAAAATGACCTCTTGATTCAAAATATACACCCCGCCGTTTTTGTTCCTCAATAACAATCCAGTCATTATAGCAGAACTGCATTTTAACAGCCATACAATCTTCATAACATAATGGCAAAGCATAAAAACCTACTCCATCTTTATCAATGCACTTTGGAAAGGCATAAGCACATAGAAGTTTTTCAGCTCTACTACGACATGGTTCCTTCAAGGCTGATATCATTTCTTTCCATAAGCCCGCGGCGATTTTTTCATTTTCCAACCCACCGGTATTATTATACCAAACGTATCCAGTAGAATAGTGCTTGCATATTTGTCCATTGTACGGACCACAATATAGATGCACAGATTTAATTGATAGCAGCACAATTAATATTTTACAATACATGTTCATTGTTATAATAGAGTTAATGTTTCGTTGTATAAAATATAAAAAGGTTGCATTTTACTTAAAGTATTTACTAAGTGCTGAAAGCATGATATTCAGTACACAATGGCCGCCGCATTATTTATTATTGATTTTAGCAAAATTTTCACGTAAAGTAAACCGCACTGAAGAGAAACACCAGTAGATAGTGTTACATACGATGTTACTAGAATTATACTTCCGTGTATTTGTAAGCAGTGCTTATTAAAAATACTTAAACATTGTTTATAATTAAGAAAATTGTTATTTTTTATTTGTAGTTTTTGAGATAAATATAATCACATTTAATAAATCATTGTTCATTTCAATTGAAAGATTTTCGGAAATCGTAAAATTTATTTTACATATGGCAATTCAAATATTAAATTTCAAAGTTGGCAGTACGGTTCGGCAAAACGAAGAAACGTCAAAATAGTGGATTAAACTGAAATAGTTGTATGTTTTATAATAAAATACCTGTGAATGGCTGCAATAGAGAAAGTAAAAGTCGTCGTCCTCGGAGATTCTGGTAAATTGAGTGTCACAAATTATTTTTTTTCACTTTTTACGCATCTTTTTCAGTAATATAACACAAAATCACTGCATACTACACGTAAACTAACGTTTGCCAACATATTTGCGGCCATGACAGTTCTAGTGTGTATAGGTTAGACAACATAAAGTTATCTTATTTGGCGGGAAAATATAAACAATTAAAAACCCCTATATTTTGTTTCATTAAGATAATTTAACATTCAACAAGCTTGTGTTATGATAAAATTTAAGAATTTATAATTATCTCTGTTTCTTAATAGTTTATTTTCTAGTTTGATACGGTACGGTAAATAAATCATAAAGTATAACGATGAGTTAATTATTTCTTTATTTTTGTGAAGCAAATAACATCAGGTACAGGTAACGTAACTATACCTCGCATATCTGTCCTGGTGTCCCAAATCGTGTTAAGATTAATTTTTTTATATAAAATTAAGACTCCGTTCCCCACTTTCTGCCTAATTCTCGACGCATTGCGTGTTGAGTGGCGGAACTCAACATTTATTTACATATAAGCATTTTCCTAAATGTGTATTGACCCAACATTATTATAAACAAACGTTTATTATTGTTCACAACTATTATTTATATGCTTTTTATAATAATTTTAGGCGTCGGCAAGACTTCTTTGACGTACTTAATTGCCCATAGTAAGCCTTTACTCTCGCCGGGATGGACTGTTGGTTGTTCAGTGGAGGTAAAACTGCACAGATATAAAGAAGGCACACAGGCACAAAATGCATTCTTTGTGGAACTTTGGGATGTTGGCGGTTCAAATAATCACAGAAATACTCGAAATGTTTTCTATCAACCTACCCATGGTATATCTTATATCATTGAAACATTTATATTAAAATAAATATAATAATAAAATTAAAATGCATATAATTAATTTTCAATTGTTTTTTAAATGACTAGTATTTTTATTGCAGGTATTATATTAGTACATGATTTGACTAATAGAAAAAGTCAAATTAATTTACAAAAATGGTTATCCGAAATTCTCAATCAAGATAGTACAAATCCTAATTATCAATATATGGATGTAGATCCAGAACAATTTTTGGGCTCTACACAAGTAAGTATAAATATGTGTCAGTTAACAGTGATATGAAATCGAATAGATATAGTGAAAGAAACTGCCTGACATGTCGATAGAAATCCTTAATTGGAGAATAACTATATGGTTTACGTTATATATTCTTAGGTTCCCATTCTAGTTATTGGTACAAAATACGATTTAGCTGAAGAGACACAAAAGAAGAATCAATATAGACGACTCGCGAGTAGCATTGCGGAGCAATGCGGTGCAGATGAAATATTTGTGAATTGTTTTCAAGCAAGGTATTATACTCTATTTTATAAATTTTATAAAACAAATAACAGACGTTGACGGCACTCCGAAAATAAACAATAAAAAAAAAGAATAATTCTAAAATAAAATCTGCGCAGTTATATATACTACTAAACCAGTATATATTAAAAACCGCACTATACGAGTATATATTAAAGGCTGTCGTAGTGCGGGCGGGACAGCTTTCTGTAAACGCTACGGTTGTAGATCAATTCTCAACCACTATGAACTATTTCATCATTTCTTCACTCTGTTTCAAGATTTCGAAACTTGAGAAGAAAGTAGGGATCAGAGTGTCTTAATATTAGTTTCTCTCTACCTACATAATTTTACGTTAGATGCAGCGTCACGCCAAAAAACATTAATAATGCTTTTATAAATAAATACCACTAGACTAAAATGAATTTATATTCTTTCATATATTTCAGATCCTTAGCCCCAGGCACAAGTAATTCAGTTAAACTGACAAGATTTTTTGACAAGGTACGACTGTTAGTGATTTTATAATTTATATAGTAGTGGAATCGAGAATATCATGTATGAGGAAGCATTCATCTTGAATTCAATGGCATCTGCCATTACTAATTAATCATTGACAAATAATTAATGCTGAATGATTTTGTATTTTTTAAACAATTATTAAGTTCTGTGTAAGTGTTTGTTAGTCAGTGTTAAGAAAACGCTGTTGTAAATGTTGTAAGAAAATGACATTGTCATCTTTCAAAGATGTTTCTATTAGTACAGAAAGCAACCAAGGGTGAAACTCTCAAATAATCTAATGATTCAATAATAGAAAGGGTAATATTAATAAACTAATTTATTTATTTTTGCAAATCTGAAAAAATGAATTCTTATTACAAATCATATGTAAACTTTAACGCTTTTTTTCGTATAACAGGATAGCATATACAGATTTGAGAATTTTCCATTTATTTGTAGACATTCAATAGCAAAACGTGTAAACAAACATAAGATAAATAATAATAGTTGACAAGTGTGACGACTGCCGGCAGGTGATAGAGCGGCGCTACTACCGCGCGAGCCAGTTCGGGGAGCGCGAGCGCCGCCGCGTGCCGCCGCTTCTCGGCACGCCGCGCGCGGCGCATGCCTCGCCCGCGCCCTCGAATTATATGAGCCCCCGCTTCTACCATATGGATTAAACGGGTAATATATAAAATAAAACCAGGCAAGCGCGAGTCGGGCTCGCCCACCGATGGTTCCGTACAAAAATTGGCGGTCTCAAGCTTTTTCTGAAATTCGGGTTTAGCTTACCCAGAGCCCTTTGTAATCCGTCACAAAAATTTGTAATCCGCCATTTTGTTAGTGTGACTATTTTGGATTAACATCAATATTGACTACATGTAATTTCATTATCGTCAGAATCGAAGGCATAATCTAAAAGATGAGAAGTTGGCCAAATTGAACTTGCGAGGACCAACCAACACGGAAAATGAAATAAAAGCAAAGAAAATGAAAAAATGAAATTATTTTTTATTCTGTTCTTTCCTGTATTTCTAGTTACTAGTCGTCTTTGTCCGTTTAATTATTATTATTTATAACTTTTTCCTTGTCTTCAAATATTTATTTAGATATTTATATTACATTTTTAATTCCCAAGGTATAGTTATTTATGAAACGTTACTGTTAGTTTTTTTTCAACATTGCAAGAATCTAAATTGTTATATAAGACCTCATTCTTGTGTGAAAATAACTTGAACACTAACTTTCTAATCTTAATTTGCTCATGTAAATGCATAAAACTTTCTTTTTTCTCTTTAATATGATGCTAAATAATGCGTAGCTTTTGAAATATAATTGTTTACATATTATTTATAGTGTAGTCTACGAGGTCGAAGCCGAGCATTTGAGTGAGTGTAGTGTGTAGTATATATTATATAGCGTCGGTAACACACTAGTATAATTAGCTTGGCCTAAACTGGTTTGTGGTTGTTTTTTAACAACCGGCCTACACCTCTTGTTCTGATAACTACGTCTCATATAACACATTTGAGTGATTATAAAGCTCAGAGCAAAGCTCAGCTTACGCCTCGCTAACTATATCAACTTAACTGTAACCATTAAGTTTCGTTTGACAAACCTATTGTTCTGTCAGGTGTAAAAAAAGTTTTGCATATTTAAATAATTGTTTATTACAATCACTTTAAAAATATATGTTAATTCTTTAATCTTTATTAATGATTACTGAAAATTACGTTTTGTATATCTTTTATAAGTTATGCATTCCATTTTTAACTTCATTGTTATAATTATAGAAAATATTTTACACATTAAAAATTGAAATCAAATAAAATATAATTTTATTTCTTTAGGAATTGTTAAATATAGTTAATGTAAATACATATATAATTTATAAACTACATTATATTTATAATGCCCAGACGCGTACATAGTCCACCTGTAGAGAGGCATCCTGTCCGTCGTTTACATCTAGAGTCCAAGTACGCAGCCAAGCGCTCTGACCATTCCAGAAATCTGTCGCAGCCTGAAAAATTAAATATATGTATTTAATATTTTTTATAAAACGTACAAAAAAAAATAACCTAGCAATAGTTCGAGCTCTCTTTGTTTTTTGGAAACCAACAAACTTCTAAACCATATTTTTTTTTCTTATATAGCTAAGTCGTATTAAAAATAATAAACAAATGACATAGAACAAATTTCTTAATTCCTATAAAAAATTTTAGAAAAATATAAATTACTAGTTTTCAACTGGCTTCGCCCGCACGGTTAATTGGAAATAACTAAGAGTATTTGATACATAACTATTTCTAGGGGTCGGGTAACTCTGATAACCAAGTTATATAAAAACTATTATGGTCTATATTATGATTCCTGGATAGATGGACTAGCGAAGACAAAAAAAAATCAGTTTAAACCAGTGGTTCTTGAGATTGCTCTTTCAACTAAAAGTCTTCACGTTATGACATATGTATAGAAGTATCTATATATAATAAAAGTATAATAGTTGTATAATATAAAATTACCGTTGGAGAACCATTCCACCAAGGCTTAGGAGTAGGATTTGATACACCGTCAGGGAAAAATCCATTTGTACCCCCCACAGCCAAGTTTATTATAAGGTAAAACTGAAAAAATGATTATTTTTATTAGGTATTATTAAAAAAAACTATAACCTCACTTAGGATAAATACCATTAAAAACTAAGAACTTGTGCGAAACAGTGTTGTGTTGTTGACCGTGTTCTTTTTCGTTTATTACTATGAATATTTCATACGATTCCTTATTATAGCATAGGTTTATATGTTACGATAACGACCCTCGTGTTTCTTGTATAAATTATACCTTTTGATCAAATGGTGCCATTTTGGATCCATATCGCCATGGGTTTAATATATTAGGATTGCTATTGAAACCACCATGTTCCCAGAATCCTCCATTACCTGGAGCAACCCGTCCTATTTCCTCATCATCTATGCTAAATCTTAGGAAATCTGGAAGAAATAAAAAGGTATATCTTTATACTATATACATAATATATACGAGTATACATGCTTATATTTTACGTACACTCTATATTTTTGTAATGTCTGAATAATAAGATTTTATACAGTAAATTTCAAATGCAGAGCGCCATGGCGCAGTGGGGCAACGTCCGACTGACGAGAAAACACGATGGGTGTGGGTGTTATCCTCCCGGTGGAATAAGTTATTTTCATTTATTTACTGTGGTAGACAAAATGCATTTGACAGATAACTCGAAAATTTAATTTTAACTACGTTTCCTCTATCTACTCTGTATAAAGAAATGAAAAAAAAAAACCGAAATGTGAATGTTTTCTTGACCCTTGTGATATTGTATTGTAATAAAAACATACTAACCTGGGGTCCATTCGAGTTGGTAACGGTGGAAATCTCGATCGTATCCAAGTGGGTTTCTCTTAATCCAATGAGCTCGTTCCCACCCGTTGAGGTCTGGGTACGGTCCATAATGTAGAGTTGAGCCGGCCTCCTGCGTACCGATGTGTGCGCCGTTGTGGAACATGTTGCGGTTGCCGCGGGACTCCACGAGGTCTATCTCACCGGACGCCGGCCAAGTGCCGTACGAATTGTAGGCAGGCATAAGCCAAATAGCTGGTGAAAGATAAGGCTGTATTATTCATTGTTTATTAAATGACCGAGTATTGTAATTTGTTAATATTTTGCTCCACCTTATTAACACGTTACAGTACAGATAGTTATAGAATAACAGAGTGGTTTGGTTAGATCAAAAGTTTGTAACTTTTTTATCTCGTAAGTATAATGAAAATTACCCACATTTAATTCAGTTCATGGTATAAAAAACTTGAAAAAAATTAAATGTAAAATGATTATTATATTAATAATATAAAAAAAGCCGTCGAGGCGCAGGGGGAAACATCTGACTTCAAAAGTGATAATTATGAATTCGATCACACTTCTTTAAATGTAAAATCAATAATTATGAATTATTTTCATTCTCTAGAACGACGCCACTAAACACGCAATTTCTTAAATGCGGGCAGAAAATGGAGAACGATGTGTTTTGTCAATAAGTTAGAGATAGGACTTTCCAACTAAATAAAGGAAAACGAGAGAAAATAATTACAATTAAATACCTGGCCACAGCCAATCTCCGGCCGGCATCTTTGCGCGGACCTCGACGCGTCCATATCGGAAACTGAAAGAGTTGACGGTACGAATGCGCGCGCTCTTGATAGGATTTAGAATGTTAGATGGTGTGCCGGTCCGCTCGCAGCCAAACCATTGTGGATTTGTACATCTAGAATTAAATCATATTATAACTCTTTATGAGGTCATAATTATGATAGCGTCGTGGTACAGGGGTACAAGCGTGTCTGAAAGTGGAGTACGGAGTTCCCTCTGTCTACCCTACTATTTACGAGATAGATAGAGATAGGTAAAGCAAAAAATAATAATTTTGTAATTCATTAAGTAATTTATATTGTTTTATCTTTCATATAATATTGTATAATTTCTTAAAGTTTCGATTTCTATATTATCTTTATTAATTAGTACAAAATATATTATACTTAATTTATCATCAGAAATAAATATAATCTTGAGTTACAATTTGTATATAACATATTTGTTATCACTATTTTATATACGAAAAGAATAAACCGCCTGAAATTATTTTTATATCGATAAAGATAACAAGATTGCATAAAATACATACTATAAAATATATATTAATTAATTAAAATTAGATATTTGAGTATTTTCCTTTGTTACCTGTCAGCCGGTGCTCCACCTTCAATATTTAGGTGACCGCTACTCAAAAAATTTGTCCCGAACTGGTCAGAGGTAAGTGAGGGACGAATGAAGAGACGTCCGCTGTGTGTAAAGGAGTTTGTGCGATTGTTGCTGTAGTACTGGAACTCCCAGTTCTGTGAAAATATGAGCTTTGTTAATAAAAATAGACCTATATAATATATTCTTTGCTTTGATATAACATAAAGATCCTAATACAAAGAAAAATAATCCATATCTGTTATTTACTGTATTATATTATTTATATATACTAAATATGTTATATCATTTTAAAAAGTACTCACGCCACCACCAGCTAAGGTATTTTCATGCTGCCATTTTTCAAGATCGAACTCTTCAAAGTCGTCAGCAAATATCATAGCCCCGGAACAAACGGTGACGGGAGCATGAGTGCCGCTCACGGTGGTTAGACTGGGCGTGCATGCCGAGACTATCGTGGCCAATGCCAAGACACCCAGGACTGACGACCACATTTTCCTGATAAAAATGTCTCATTTATTAACTCCACCAAAAACTGATAATAATGAAACTATTTGTTATGAGTGCAAAAAGAATATATATAATACTTCGACATGTTATAAAAAAATAGTGAACGGATTAAACAAAGTTTGATGCGAAGGTCAATACGACCTGTCTATCGTCTCAATTAGGTAAGATGCTAAATATCGATTTTTATGAATACCACTTAAAATCTACTGAACTTAGCTATATTTTAAATAGGCGTGTTGCAAATAATATGTATCGTAACTAACTGATGTATCTGTTCAACTGAGCATAACAGCAATTCTGCCATTCTGACGCACTCTATTTTCAATTAATTGTAATAATTGCAAAATATTTTACCTGTTGGAAAATACAGCAATACAAATGTTGGCGTATCGTACATGATCGTTATTCCTTGTACGTGTCGTGAGACAAGCGAGACTAATTATACTTATATCAATAGCACTTGTTATTCGGCCGAATAATATCTAATTAGTATACAAAAACTATAAGCATATAATAAAATATATTATAAGCACTTACCGGGCCAATATTAAACGGAGTGTGAATAAGATGTTAGAGCAAATTACTTTTATATGGCGGTTTCATATTATATAATATGGGATTTATCGTTACATAGTTTTTATCTAACCAAGATATGTTCGATAGATCTTGCTATAGATATAACTAAATGTGCCTACTAATATTACTTTAATAAACAATTTATAATTTTATGTACGTATATATATATATATATATATATATACAGCAGATAATTTGTGTGTGTGTTTGTTTATTGTTACTCGTGTGCCGTGCATCCAAGATATATCTATAAAGTACCTAATGTCAGTAATGTCAGTATTGCCAGAGGAAAGAAATTAAGATAATTACCGAATGTATATAGCAATCGAACCCACAATGAATGAACGCGTTAACGACGCTGAGATGCTGTATGCAGGAAATCCGAGAACATATTAATTTTTCTAATATTGACGTGATAGCGTCTTATAAATATATGAACGCCAGCTGCGCGCACGAAAAGGCATGACTCATTGTCACGTTCCACCTGAGCGAGAGCGAAATTGCGGTTTTTTTTTTTCAATGTTTTCTTATTATGTTTTCATGTAAAATTATTATCCGTAAATCAACAATTTTTTATTTTAAAAACTCGATGATTTCCACTATTCATAGCTCGAAATATAAAATAAGTAATATACTTTTTACTGTAATAAATAATCCAATAAATATAATATTTGTTGCAGTTGATAGAGCATTTAAATAATTAGAAGCCAATCTCTATTTTGAGCTATGTTTACCAATCTAGGTACTAAAGAGTATAAAGTCAATAATAATCTATAAAACCTTTTGCTTGCTTAAAAAACTATTTTATTACAGTTGACACTATTATCAAATCACATAACCTTTTATTTTGGTATAAAAAGATGGAAAATTGTACAAGTTAAAAATACTACCTACACTGATAATATTTCAAGAGAGACGTTGCAATGGGCTTATGGTAAAAAAATCTATTATTTATGTATCTCGTTATCATTATAAAAATGTATTCAAGTAAAGTAAGAAAATATAAAGTTATTATTGTAGAACGAAAATTCTTTTTTGCTTAAGATATTTTCTAATTCCAAGTTGATGTGGTGGCATCGTACCTGTTATATGTTAAAAAGTATTAATTAGAGATTTAACATAACTTGTATATTGTGTATTTATAATATATTATACATCGTAGATATTATAAATCGAAATTCGTTTTAAGCAGGCACGATCCTCATGAAATGTTGCAAATGCCGTACTCCTCTTACTATACATCTAACCTAATTGAAGATATAATATATCTAAACTAATATAATTTTAAAGAGATGATAGTCAACAATGGATTAGTCGCCAAGACATATTGGCCTATTGCAACGCGATTCACTTCATTATGTCGTTCAGCACAAAAACATGGCAAATCAATACGCAAATCTGAAATGCTTACATGTCAAATAACTTGCCAACGCAGCATCACCTCCGTTCAACGTGAATTTTCCAATATTTACCGGCCTTTTGGATACAAGTTATGTACGTATGGTTCGTCGAGATTGATAAATTCGAAACGTAATTTTGAACTTTACAAGATTTTTTCGAGATCGTTCATACTTGGTCGTAACCCACAATCACCGAAGAGGCGCAAGAGACGCATACCTAAGCTGGTATTGCTACAAAATCCATTTTCGTGGCTGGTAAACAAAATAGATTTCCGTGTACTAAGATACGTTTGGGATCCAGAATTTAAAGAGAAAGAATTCAAGTTCGGTACAAAACAGGTAAAATTGTTTACTAACTTTGTGTTTATTTTATTTATTACAATATTTCTCTATAAAGGTGTACATATCTATATATGCATTTTATATATTTCCTTAGTGTATCTTATAACATTGTAAATATTAATTTCCTTACTATGTAGGCAATATCAAGAGTGACCCAAGTTATAAGCGATGGTCAATATAGTGAACTAAATGGACTACTGACAAAGGCGGCGAGGGCTAGCTTGCTCCGGGAATTGGATCGTAATTGGGGTATAAAACAACGCACTTTGCTTGCACTCAAACAGGAAGACATTCAAATATCGTCGCCAAGAAAAGTTTATTTTATACGTATAGGAGGTATGCAGTAGACCTCCATACAAATTTAAACAATGATTCAGTAATTATAACTTCTACCGTAATATGTACTAGTATTAATATTGTATGCCGTTGCCACCTAATCATGATGATATCTGCTTGGGTTCTACCAGATATCAATCTTAATATCTAATTGAAAGCAAAATGTTTATGCTGCAACACTTGATAAGATACGATAAGTTTATATCAATTCATTTTTGAACTGTAACGAAAACAGATTTCAAATAGAACAAAATATATATCTATTAAATCAGCTTCACGCTGTATCCAGGCAGGGCAGGCTGAGGGAATTTAGTTATAAAACACCATAAATATTTCATTTCCTCGAGTGGGGATCTAACCCGCAGGCGAGGCTTTAGGCCAGTCGCCTGCGCCACGACTGGCCTCGATATCTATTAACTAATGAATAATAATTATAACATTAAGTACGTGGTAACGGAGGGTTAGATTTTTTTATTTTTTACTTAAATTAAATATATCGATAAGGAAGATGTGAACAGCAATCCATCTATAAAAAGTTAGCAAATCGTTACCGGTTTGACAAGATTTTGTAGATTGATAATCACGATTAAACGCCATTACATATTTTACAGACAAGAAGTTTTGTGATGTGGACATGGCATTTCTAGCGCTCAAGTGGACTCCAATAAACAATATCGATGCGTTACTATTCACAGAAATATTTGCCCGCTTTCATCGCGAGTACACTCCCTATTGTATACCAGAGTGGACTATAGCCTATTTTAAAGTTACACGATTCGAAGTATTAAGACGCTGAATATATTTTGACATATTTTTCAAATATTTTTTAAATATGTTAAATTACCGTAATGGTTTTTTTGCTACCTAGAACTATATACAATTATATTACCAAATAAAACGAATCTTTTACAATGAATTAATTTTTTTTATTTTCATAAAAAATATAACGAAAAGTAATAAAGTTATAAATCTAAAAGTAATTTGCACGGCTCTTCGAGGTATTCCTTTAGTTGATTTGAGAATTTTGCCATTGTAACTCCGTCAATCACTCTGTGGTCTGCTGACCAGCTGACGTATAATACATGAGCTTTCATCACATTGCCTTCCGAGTCAAATCTGGGCAATACCTAAAAGTGCACATCAAATATAAAAGCAGCTTCATATATACTAATAAAATAATATAATAATACTACTAAAATAATATAATATTTTATTTAAAATATTTATTACTAAATAATAAACAATTTGTATTATACTAACCTGAATTTTTCCTAGCGCACCTATTGAAACCTGCGGTGGGAATATTATTGGCTTCATATAAGTGCCACCAACCTAAAATGTTTTATTTAAATATATATCTTGTATTATAATAATGAAGAGACCATCAACCATTATATTTGATGAAATGAGATGATGATGAGAATACACCTACAGACGCAATTGAAAATAAGAAAGAACCTGATTGATGATCTTCCTTTAATAATATTACGTATTATAATACGTAATTGACCCAGTCGTTGCACAGAGTGTGCCTGTAAATGCGACAGGTTGTGGATTCCATTCCCCTTCGAGGAAATTAAATATTTAATATTTTCATTTCTTCGCTCTGATAACGAAAGGTGCGGCGTTGAATTCCGCCACTTAACACGTTATGCCTCCAGACTTCGAAGGAAAACGGGGAACGGAGTGTGTCTGTCCCTTCTACCCTGCTTTTGAGCGGGATTGAGTGTCAAGCTAAAAAAAATTGGTTAACTATAACAAAAATTATAAGCGGACAGAGCCGCGTTTGGGTCGCTAGTATTTAATATACTTACTATGCCTATATTGGAGATACTAAAAGTTCCACCTGTCAAGTCACTAAGCCCAAGTTGGCCTTTTGAGCCTTTATCTTGCAATATATTCAGTTCTCTTGCAATTTCCATTATACTTTTCAATTGGACATTCTGTATGGAATAGCAAAAATAACTTTATTTCTAACTACATAAAACTATCGTAAATTACTAATAAACTAGGGGAGACCTCGTATGACCATCGAGAATATAGTATCGATGATACTAGAGAAAGATCAAGAAAAAAGAATGAGGGCTCCAGAGGGCCGTTTTTTCCTGCTTCCTCTTTATACATGAAGAGGTTAATGACAGCTGACGAAGCGAAAGAGAATATAAAATATACAGTAACCTTTTAACATGACTGTTTTTTAAACATTTTTTAAATATGTTTAAATGAAATTGTTGATTCATTAAATAGTATGAAATTGAATGGTTATACCTTAATAACAGGCACTACTAAGCCATTAGGAGTGTCCATCGCCACTCCTATATTATGACACGCCTTATAGATTATGTTTTCACAGGAAGAATCTAAGCTGCTATTAAGTATTGGAAACTTTTTTAAGCCTTGAGAAGCTGCTTTTAATATAATAGGCATATAGGTTAGTTTCACACCCTCTCTTTGTGCCAGTTCTTTGAGACTATTCCTTGATTGCACTAATTTTGTAACATCATACTCATCACTGAATACAAAATGAGGTATTTTCTGAAATTAGAAGATAAGTATTATTATAATTAATATATCTAAAGTTGTCATAAATTTTTAGAATCAACTTTTTATGAATATGATAAAATATATATTCCGTTTTCTCTCTTCAGTTAAAAATGGATAATAAAATAAATAGCCATTAAATATTTTTTTTATAAGTGCATAAAATAAAAACAAATGTATCTCACCATAGCCTCTGTCATTGACTTTACCATAGCTCGAGTAAAGCCTGAAATAGGCACAATTCTGTCTTCGAAAATTGTTTCCTTATTCAAAGAGCTTTCAAAATTAGATACAGATTCTGTCGATATATCATTACTGACAACATTAGATTTATCTGAATTTATATTAAGATGATCCAAAACATCTTCTTTAAGTACTCTCCCATTTCGTCCAGTAGCCTTGACTGAGCTTAGATCTACCTTGAAAAAAAGTACAATAATTAAGTAATTTCTATATGCAATAGAATATATCAACAGAAATGTAACCTTAATAAAATATGTCTGTTCTTTTTACTGATATAATAGTTCTTTTTTTGCTGTATATTTTGCTTATTGTTTGTTCATAAATGCATTCTTTATTTTTTGGTGCTTGTGACAAAAGCCTACCCTCAGGAAACCCTTATTATAAAAATATTCTTCTAAAAGTAATAAAAGTTCACATTTAAAGCTAAACAATTTTTTTTATAGCTTCACGCTATATTCCGTACATAGCAGGGTAGGCAAAGAGAACTTGGGAAACTACTGTTTATTTTTTATTAGTATATCTAAATTTCTTATTATATATAAATATTAATTACAACATTTTTACAATAAATTCATATCATAATATATTTTTTTCTTATATTTATAAATTTTTACTTTACAACATTTTTTATAACATCACTCTATATATATATTATTTTACGCCATTTTTGTACACCACTATTTTATCTAGACATGTTGAATAGTATTTTTAACTAGTAATTTTAACATTTGGACCAGTGGAAAAATATATGAATATTTAAAATTCTAACTTTAAATTGTGCCGCGATCCTCCTCACAGCTGGCGTTGTAAGAACTTTCCCTTTGTTAATTATTCCTTCTTTCGCTGCAACTGGTGCAGCCTCGGTCGGTTTTGCTTCTTCAGTTGCCAAAGATATATCTGTGTAGAAATAAGAAATGATAAAATAAAATGTATTAACAAAAAGAAAACGGTCAAGTGCGAGTCGCACTCTGGTATCCAACGTTCCGTACCAATTTCAGGATTATAATCTTGAATAAAACTTTTATATAAGTTGAGAAACGGATGAGTTGCGGACGGGTGCACTAATTTTGTACTCGTAATATAATGAACTTTAAACATTTGTAATGCAAGTTCTAACACGGGAACTATCCCATAGTTTTTGATAACGCGGCAAATTAAATATAACATGCAGTAAGTTTGATGCATAAATGTACGTGACTTTTCATAGCGCTCATTTAGAAGCTTCATTTTTAATGACTTTCCAAGAACCATATATAACATTAATTTCAGTTAGATAATTCGACCTCCACACGATTCTGAGATAAATGGTCTTGAAATTCGGTCAAATGAACAAATAAGTGATGTTTTTACCTTTTAGAAGCACGGAGTCCTTAAAAATCATCACGCTAATATGAATTATAGTCATACTAGACCAGTCGTGCTTCAGAGGTACAAGCGTGTGTATGTAAACGCGACAGGTTGTAGGGTCTATTCCCACTCGAAGAAAATGAAATATTTAAATTTTCATTTTCTCGCTCTGATAACGATGGTAGGAGCGACGTTTAGTTCCGTCACTCATCACGCAACACGTAGTGCAATGAAATCGGCACTCAACAGTCAACACGCAACGCAGCACGGAAGTGTCCCTTTGCTTGCGATGTGCGGGATGTTTTATCTCTGACTCTTTAATATATTTTATACATTACAATGAATATTTGCTCTTTGACCTTCTTCTGCCGAGCCCTCTAATTCAATGTCGACAAGAGGTTGTCCAACCAAGGCGGTTTCGTCTACTTGATGGTAAAGTCGTGTGACCACTCCATCGTAGCGGCTGGTTATAGTGACTGCAGCTTTGTCGCTTTGAACTTCACATATGTTGTCAAATTGCTGTACCTTATCACCGACTTTCACGAACCTGAAAATATATAATATAACATTGGCTGATTCGTATTTTAGTATTTATAATATATATATTTTTTATTTAAGAATAACTGTTTACTGACCATTCTTTTACAACAACTTCCCTTATACCCTCGCCTATATCAGACAATTTGAAGGCAACGCTCTTATTAACAGTACTTGTCGTGTGTAGCCATTTCGATTTTGAATCAACATCGAGCTTTGTATTGCTGCTTAAATTAGATTTTTTAAATGTTGTTAGTCCTTTCTAGAATTATAAAAACATCTTAAATTTATAACAGTAATAAGCGTCAATACGATGGCATTTCCTTATCTATATCTTTTTACGTCAGTAGTAGCTCCAATGAACATAAACAATAAAAACAATACTTTAACCAAGGCAAACAAACAACTGATTGATTTGTATTTGTAGATACGAGTATACCTAGTTGTTTTTAATATTCAAAACTGGCACACCCGATGTGGAATATTATAAAGAAAAAAAAATTGTTTTAAGCAAATAAGAATTTATCAGAAGTTGTTGAGCGTGATGAGCTTTTTGTATTGATATACAAACATTGAGAACTTGAAAGTTTATTTTATTATAATATGAACTATTATAATATAACATATATAACTATAAAGTAATATATATAACTACAAGACTATAAGAAATATGAAATGGCATCATAGAAAAAGATATTCAGCGTAATCGTTATTTTCCACTGACATATTATAACAAAATTAATTAAGTCAGCTTGACGCTGTATTCCACTAACAGCAGGGTAGGAGGAACTCAACGCAGCGCTTTGCTTCGACACCAGAGCTAAGAAATGGAAATATAAAGTTAAATAAATATTTAATTTCCTCGAGTGAGGATCGAACCCACAACCAGTCGGGTTTATATAAAATTTCTGTACAAATAAAAATATGTGTAGGAAATGGTAAAATATTAAAGTACCTATAAAAATCAAAGAGTTCTTATTTAATGTACATATTAAGGAATGCTTAAAATTTAAAATAGATCAAATAATAATTAAAGTCATTTAAGATAACACCTGTTTACTTTATACTTTGATAAGATTTGGCAACTTTTTTATCTTAAACTATTTTATGTAAATGTAATTATTTTATGTTTACATAAATTTTTTGTTTGTTACGTTGATTTGTACAAATTTTCATTCTTTTTAAATTTAGGTGTTACAATCAAATATGTTTTTACGAGATATAAATGATGTTATTACAAATATTTTATTTTTTGTTCACTCACTATATGTTTATTAGATTAAAAATATTGAAATATATGAATAATAAACTTTCAACAATAATAATATAATTGTATTGACGGGTTGATATGAAATAAAAATGGAATAAATAAAAGGAAAAATGCTGAAATAATTATTTTTGTACTTTGACACAACAGTTAAGCTTACAAATTTAATTTAAAAATATCACTTACAGCATGTCCTGCGATCCATGGTTTATAATATTTGTTTATGTTTCCTAATTTTAGAAGTAATCTTCTTGCATTTAAAGCCATACTTATACCACTCACATAACCTTACTTAATGAAACAGCATGACGAACGTCAGTTTTGGAAGCACGAACTCAACTGGATCTTATCGAATACATAATTATCTGCGGGTCGCAACATTGATTAGCATTTTAAATACAAGCGTTGTATGTTATCATTATACACTCAAGTCGAATATTTCGTTTCTTCTTACGTCACTATAGTTTGAGGTCAACAAATTAATTGTTGAATATAAATTAAAAATATTTTTCTCGTTACTTTTTTCGTTTGTAATATCTTAATCATATATGTGAATCTATATGTTTTATTTTCTTAATCACATATTCATTGTTAAGTTGTAATTACGAAAATAATATGAAAAAATTTGCATTCGCTGTAACAGACAAACGGAAAGAACCAGGTATCATAACAGTTTGCCCTTCACTTTGGCACCCGAATTCAAGAAAGCGACTTGAGTGACAGACTTAGCGTGCTGTGTTGTCTTAACTTGTTTTTCCAGCTTCGCGCTGTATCCCGTAAGTAGGAGGTATGCAGAGTGAAGCTAGTGTTAAAACACCGTTTCCCACTTTCAGAATTTTTAAGGCGTAGCATGTGCAGTTTCGGAACTCAACGCCGCGCTTTGCCTTGTGGCGAACGAGCGAAAAATTGAAAATATTAATATGTTAAATAATAATTAATTTCTCCGAGTGTCAATCGAACACAATCGCGTTTTCCGTCACACGTTTGTGCCACTCATCCTCATGTCTTAAGTTTTAACTATAATACATGATTTTGAACTTTGGTCATATAAGCTTCTATCAGCTATAAGCTAGATTAAAGATCTAAACACAGTCTAAAAGTCGTCTCGAGAAATAAGACAATAAAAAGCGCTGTTATTTGAATTTATTGTGGTCCAACCTTCGCCAATGTGCTGAAAGGCTTTATGAAATCAGTTTTAAACAATTAAATACAAATATTTATCATTTGAAGAATTCGGCGAACCCGATGCAAAAGTTCATTACGGTGAGGTACTTAAAGTGGCGGTGCTTAAATTTGAAAATCAGTGGTAAAATACCGAATTTTATATTTTGTCTATGGGACTGCCACGTCATTCGCAGAGGGCTTAAAACACTTAAAAGAAAAAAATATTTTTTTTTGTGTAATTAATATCGTTCAGTTAAACGTATTATATCAATTACGCGTTAGTTGAAACTAAACTTTAACGCACTGTTACAAGGTTGAATGGATGGTATTGGAATGATGTGTGTAATAATATTTATAATTTCTATTAATATTGACTGTTGCCATATTTTTGAACGTATTTGTATGCAATCTGTTATCCAATGTATAGGTGATCGAAGCATATAAGCTTTACAAATAAATTTAAGGAGTTTTACGAGAAAAGCAATTTTTATAGGGGCTTAAATTGGTCTCATGTGCGTACATAAAAGTAGGACGGTGAGACGTTAACCCGAACTGAATGCACCTCTCTACGTTGCTTCCGTACCCAAGATCCAGAGTAAACCATCAATTGCTTTCGTACAAACTCGAAGTAATTATTTCCGGTCAAACAACAGAGATTTATTTTAAATTTATTTCGATAAATTTTTAATCGAGAATATATTCAATGATACCTAGCCTGGCAACAATTAAACATGAATGGAAGAGAAGGAGTAGAAAATAAAATATTTAATAAGCAATTGTTTTTATTAAAGACATAATAAACATGTTAATAAAGTGAATAAATACAATAATATATATAATCCATAACGGTAATGTAAGTAATGCACGACGAGACGCGGGAGCAATCGGTGATAGTATGATTGCGATTATATACTTTTTAACCGACGACTTCTATTCTAAATAGCTAACGTGTATCACAGAGGCGCTCTGCCAATATCTGTTATATTTTGCACTGTCGTATAGTTCACCTGTACATAGTACTAGTGTGCTTGCTCTATACCAATATATTAAGCACAATTTCTAAACAATTACCACTCAAATATCATTAAGCTAAAATAAAAATAAATATTAGATTATATAATAAAAGTAAATGCGTCTAAAACATCTGCATCCGAACGCTACACTGAAATCTATGAATACGTGGATATTATCACATCGTAATTGCCTATAACACATATCTAACTATTATGAAGAATATACAAAAATGTTTACATTTCACATTTAATACAAACTCAATGGACTACATTCATTGTTATAAACGATATTGAAGGTTTGTTTGTTTTTTTTATATTACTTCAAGTAATATTTATTCCGTTTCGATGTATATGGGTAACGTAAACTATTAATAGTTAATAGCTAAATGGGCCACAATTAATATATAATTGGAACAGTGTAAATTAATACAAGTGACTACAAACATCTTCAATACTATAAAATAAAGATACATTTTTCTACGAAACTTTATCTACTAAATTTTTAACTAAATTCGTACTAAAATATTGCAGGACCTTGCTTAATTTTTATTTAACATATATTATATATTATTATGTAATACAATAATTATATTTATTGGAATTTTCAAATAGTTAACATATTTGGTTTGGAAGTACACAGTCAAATAACTTTAATCACAACGCATTTTAATATAGAAAAATTGAATATTACAACAATTGATAACAGTGGAAGACTTTATTTAAATCATAGGTCATTACCTCTTTAAGTTTCTATTTGGTATATCGATCCAATGTTTTATTATTCTTATGTACTTGTTGCAATAGAAATGAGCAGAACCTCCTTTACATTAATTTGGTATTTGGAAAAAGACATGCAACGGTTCGTTCAATATTTCTTACTCTGTCGAAGTCGTCCAAACACCATGTTATAGATTCGTGCAAAATATTAAAAAAACCAACAATAGTAATCAAAAATTAATATTATTTAATAAGATATACATTTTGTAATAAAAATATTTGTAAACAATTCGAGAAAATCTGTCGCATTTTAAATATTAATAATTTTAATTTCAATTCTAGGGTGTTTTATTTATCAAAATTTCACTAGCCTTTTCCAATGTCATATTAATATACCAAAAAAGCAAGGCCTACTTTTGTTATGATACAAAACGTGAACATCGAGAACAGTGCGAATACAGCCTTATACGCATAATTTAGAAGCCAATAACACCGTTTACAAGGAGCTTAATAATGCGAAAATATCTTTATATTTGTCACACACCGCACTTATCTCATGTTGTTATATTACATTAGTGATTTCTATTTGAAATTTTGTATTACACGATGTAAATATATATAAGAACGATATGTACTAGCAAAGAAACGCCATATAATAAAAACAGTCGACCAAAGGTGCACTGTATGTGTTTAATCTATATTTAAAGTGTTTTAACGTTGTTTGTCTGTTTCTCACTGTCGTTATTATATGGGATTGTCTTCCCATGTCGAGCGCTGTAAGATAGCCCGACGAGGATTCTATGTAAATATGAACACTATTTGCTCATTTAGTCTGAAATCGTACTTCGACGGTCCCTAGGAAAGTGAAAAATTGCAAGTATCTTTTATAGTTGTTTCGAACCACTATGGAGGGTATAATATCGATTATATAAATGTTAAAAAAAACGCATATATCATTGTTTTTGTTTGATATTTGTAACAAAAGTCATTAATAGTATAGATCTTAACAGTTTAAAAGAGCGATAAAATTATTTTCGACTTTTCGAAAATTTCCATATTTCACGTAGGGACCATCGACTTTATGAAGCGACGACAACAACTGAACACCGACGTGAAGTTTGTGACGTGAATGACATCTAATTAGAAGAGCTAACAACGTGGGGGACCCATTCAAAGTGAACATTTATTAAAAGCACAACTGTCAAAATTTAAAACGAGTTCGAGCCTTATGAATATGAAATATACATATTATATAATTGTGCATTTCTGATTAGAGGATAAAATTGATAGAGTGCTTCTCTCGTAATTTTAAATTTCGCATCGTTAATTTAACGGTAGGTATATAATTTTTTTTCCTTCAATCCTTATAATTCGGATTTCTTAGCTATAAACTTTCAAATTTTTTCATAAAGATTCGCTTTATACATTTTAACTCCTCAAAAGGATATAGAAAACGACACTTTACGAATACGTGGCTATCTAATATAACATCCTGAAAAATATTAATATACGCCCACAAACCATGTTTAGTACATATTACTGTTTTATTCATTTAGACACATATAAAAACAGTTCAGTCTGATATTATTATTTCTTATCTAAAGTAGGTGTACATTAAACGCGCATTGTGTACAATCCCAATTTTGGAATATTCAACGTTTATTGTTGAATTAAACAGAAAACAAAACCAAGAACGAATTTATTCTAAATTTAAAATAATTTATTTCAAATCAAAGCACAGATTAAGTTTGAGATAAAAATAAATAATAAAATATAATTTTGATCACATTGTCAAATAAATTTTTAATATATAATATAAACAATAAAAAATAATAATATAAACAATAATAAATTCCTACAAGAAACAGACTTGTCGAGGCTTGACAAGCATCCACAAACTCCAATCCTTCACAAACGCTTGAACACCTATGCATCGAATGTGCTAATTTTCTTTTTTGGATAACTGGTTTTTTTATTTATCTGTTGGAATTTTTATATGTATGCACATAAGCAATATATCTAAACAGCGTTATCTTCTTTCAAAATAATGGAAAGTTAATAAAAGAATAACATAATTAAATCTAAGGGGATATCTAGGTACTAAGCCTTATCCGTAATCCTTCAGGATCATATCAGAAAAAGAAAACAGCAAGTCTCCATTGTCCAAAACCCAAATATTTTTTTGGGGTGTCAGTTGTTACGTAAAATATAATGTATATATATATAAAATATTATAAAACTGTGACATTTCATGTATATTTGTATTATTTATTATTTATAATATAACATTTTAATTTATAATATCAATATAACAGACAAGTCGTTTGGATGAACAAAAATTAAATATTATATATAAATGTTGTACAATATATACAATCTCTCTCTAAGTAGTCAATTAGTCATACAAGCTTAATAACTATAACTGAGTTTTAAATTCTAAGCGATTTAACGTCTTTTTTCTTCACCTAAATTATAATTAAGGTTTAAATATAGTTTGAAAACATATTTAACAAAATATAAATAATATACAATATAAATAATATACAATTTATTAATAATAGAAAAAGAATATAGGGCTTTATATTACCATGTACCTATTTTTACAAGGGAGTATGTTTATCTAAGCAATCTTCAAACTTTTTCAGCTATGTCGTAAAAATGAAACATATTTATATATTGTATAGACTTAGAACCGTTCACTAAAAAAAAACTGTTAAAGCATTTTGACTTTTTTGTCTTTAAACAAGACAGTTGCATACAAGGTATATTTTGCACTTTATTATGTACCTTAAAAAAAACAATTATATAAATAATTAAAAAAAAAAAATTATTAAACCGAGTATATGATAGCATTTGCTTGAAAACTTTAATTATTAGAACTACATTATTTAAAAAATTGTTTGACAGCAAATATGTTATCAAATGGTGAAGATCGATGACAACTGTCGCTGTCAATTGTAACGAATTGTAAATAACTTAGTATTAAAAAAACGAATGTTATAACGCGTGTAAAATAGAAATAATAGTGCAAAATATTAACTACGTAATACAATTGACTTATTTAAAGCTTGCTTTCCTGCCTGAATGTTTGACATTTATTATATGTATGTATGTATGTATGTATTTCTTGTGAATCCTATCATTCGCCTCATCTTGCTCGCTTTGTTCATGTACATCGTTCAGTTTGTTCTACTTTACAGATCTTTCTTTACAGATCAGTCATTTCCTAAGGCGACACATTTAATACTGTAACGAAATCTTAAGAGCGTTGAATTTCACGTAAGGATACTATAGTAAAAATACATTTATTCTAACTAAATCTACTTTTCACACATTAATTACATTTTTATATATAACACTGTCACTGTCCAGTTCTATCACTTTCTGTTCATATTTCACAGGTCAATTTCACTTCCAAACAGTGAGCACTTAGTGTTTCACCTCAGAGCGAACGACACTAGTTAGTATATGAAGCTCATTTTTCTCTATGAAACACCCCACATAAAACAAAGACGCATAAAAAAATAACAATAACGAAATACGATACACATTTATCAATGTAATAAATGCTGTATTCTAAATTATATAAAAAAATGGTAATTTTGAAAGCGTCTTTATAATACGGACGGTGAGAAAACAACAGATACAGCGGTTCGCACTTATTGGTATGTATATAAAATCATTAAAACTTTTTAAAATTATATTTTTGGACGAAGGTAAATTATTTTAAGAATGCGTTTCAAATTCGAACGAAAATTTGCATTCACATTCTTTCAATAAATTTTCAGATAATTTATGACTTTGAGAATAATAATGCGAAGTAAAACATGAAAAATAATCTAGCTAATTTTAAATAAGCAAGCCAATCAGTACGAACAAGGAGATCTATTTTTTATTAGAAGTCAGTGGTATTTATCGTTCGCTCGTTTTCTCGTCATGGGAAGTTAGGCGTCGGGGACAGACAGGGGGGTCCAACCAGCGGCACCAGCTCGGGCTGGGGCCGCGGCCCGCGTCACAGTGGCTCCACCGGGCTCTCCGCGAACTTGACCTCGCGGCTGCGCCGGAAGGAGGTGCGGGCGGGGCGCGGGGGGCTGCGTCGCGCCGGCTGTAGGCTGGCGGACGACGCCTGCGCCAGCAGCCTTGGCGGCGGCACGACGCTGCGCCCAAACGGCGACTGCCGGAGAAACTGACGAGCTACCACCGGCTGCCAGTATGAACTCCCTGTAATTTATATAAATCTAACCTTATAATATATTTCAATAGTTGAATAGTATTGAATAAGTTTTATATATATAATTTATGTTGAACAAAACATTTTTTTAAATTTCTTCTTTGAACCAAAAAAATATATTTCATTAATATTAAATTATAGGTTCCACCCAGGTGATTATATTATATTTTTTCTTATTTAGGTCAAAAAATTGTTTAATATGAAAATATATTATAGTAGATTTTTAGATGAACAAATAACGTGTATATTTGTTATGGAGGCTGCATGATAAGCACAAACGACTTTAACGAAACGGTTGTGTGTTCGACTCCCAGTCGGGGGAATTAATGATTATTTATTAATATTTTCTTTTCGGCATTAACACTAGGTTCCCTCTGCCTACCCTGCTATAGGAGGGATACAGCGTGAAGCTGAAAAAAAAAGTTTTTCTTGTACCTTTTGTGTGCGCTGATGTAGTCCTAGAACGCCATGCTAAACTACGTAACCGGCCACGTGTTCCTTCGTGCACAGCGTCCACGCTCGCAGACCGCGTAAGATGAGCAGGTTGTCCGTCTCCATCTCCTCCTAACCCTGCTCCAAGCCCTTCACTTACTGAATATAACTTGTGCGTTATGTCTTTACCTGAAACATATAATTAACAATAAGTTATTAATACGACTCACGAGCGTCTATTTAATATTGTTTTAATATTAAAGTAAGAATGGGGATAAATAATCTCGTAGAGCAGCAGTAGAATAAGCTATATGTATTTTAATCAGCAATTTATCGAAACCTCATAATTTAATTTTATTTTTTTATCCAAGTAAGGATTAAATAGTTCAGCGTACAAGGAACAATAACGTTCCAGCATAACAATAGGTACTTGTTTTAGACATGCAAAAAGGCCCTTATTGGTTTTTTTTTATAACTTAAGATACGTCAACAGTTTAGACGTAGGATATTTTTTCTTCATTTTTCGATGTTTATCCATGCAGTAGTACGTGTGACGTAGTTACAAAGAGATGTCAATAACGTAAACAGTTACTACAAAAATATCACTAAAGTTAAAACACTTTGGACTTTGCCGCCAATATCGTACGACTCGATTTCGTGAATGTGGCGTGTGCGGCGGTGTTTCATAGGTTTGATAAGATCTATCGCGCGTCGTCCTTAACAAATGGCGTTTTATTTTAAAACCATATTTTTATTATATATTTTGTTTGAAAAATAAAACTTTTTAATTTTTGGTATAATCTCTTTTTTTTTTAATTGTATTAGGCATTTATAGAGTACTTAAAACTTTCTTTTAAAGTGGTGATGACAAAAACACTCTGTGTACAGTACACTCTGAAGTTGTTATATAAACACATTTATCCAATTATGTTACAATAAAAATTGTATATTGTCAATTTTGTTGTTTTCGCTTCTATATCCTAGATATTGTAAAGGTGGCATTAAAGTAACGAGAATAAGCTCTTAAGAGATTTCATTTTAAGGCAGAAATTATATGAGTATCATAAAAATATAAGTAAAATAAAGTTATTAAGATACAACTTACCGAGGGACCGAATCAGACTCAATTATACATATATTTTAAAAATCTTATGAAATAAAAGTTATGTGAAATATTAAATAAAAATTATATGAAATATTTATTTAAATTTATTTCTTCGCCCTGGTGTTAAGGCCTCCAGAATTCAGCCGAATTGTTGAGGTATTGCGTGTTGAGTGGCGGAATTCATCGACGCACATTGCTTTATTACCAGAACGAGGAAAAGAAGATAAATAATTATACGTTGTGGGTTCCACTCGGGGAATCGAACCTACAACCATCGCGCTTACAATCGGACACTTGTCACTGCTCCACGGCAGGAATATTTCTATTTATAAAAATAATAACTTTTTTTTATTTCATAGTCTTCTAATTCTAAGCCCATTGTCAATAATCTTATCGCGCATTAAAAAAAATTGAGTGGCATGAAAAGATAAAAAAGGAGAGTGGAAGTGAGACGAAAGGTGGACTGACCTATGAGACAGTCGAGTACGACCTTGAGAGCAGGTCGGTGACGCAGTACCCGCTCCAGACGCATGCGCGGCCAGCACACGCACGTGCACACCTCCTCGGCCACCACTGTTACCTGCACGGTGGAGATGCATTCATAAATAACGTCTTTAAAATGGATATTGCTATTGCTGCACTCGTGACGGTTTGAGAGGTGTCTGACTATTTTAATTTTCTACAGCAACCATTTTGTGTGGCTTGAAAGTAAAATGAAAATACTTTAAAGCCACAGAAAATTTTGACATTGTTCCAATTACTTGCAGAGATAAATCGTCTATCACGGATGCATTACATTATTCATTTTTCATTTGGCATCATTGAAGTTAATCGTGCGTAGAATAGCAATGAGGCTTGCCATTGCCCCCAAGCTACACGAGAAACATTTTTTATTAAATAATCTCAAACAGAAAGATAATTCTCGTCATTTCGTTCATAATGATATAAATTTATCGTTATCTTTTGATTAATTTCAAAAATATATTTACACATGTAGGTAGACAGGTACCGTACTTACATATAACTGTTGATAACCTTATTAAACATATTTGTGAAATTATTTTCATGTGAATGGGGTGAATTCTTAAAAGCCATGAAACACCTATTTAATGAAATATTTTTAGGAGTCTAAATTTGATTTTTTTTTAAATCGATGGCTATTTAAAAAAAATTCGGTTCAAACTTTCAACCCCTATTTCACCCCTTCTGGGTAAAAATTTTCCAAAATCCCTTCTTAGTGGGTCTACGTTATACAAATAAACATCACCTCTGTCCAAATTTCACGTTTCTATCATCAGCGGTAACGGCTGTACGTGCGTCTTACCTCAATCTCTGGGAACATCTCCTTTTATATATTACCTGTCCTCGCGTAGAATGCCCCATATATATATTATTATACGAAGGTGGTTTTAACATAACTGAAGTCGGAGTCTAAGTTTTTAAATTTGGTTTATCGGAGTCGGAATTGGAGATGGAGTTGGAGTCAGAACTGAAATTAAAGCCGGAGCCGCACTCAGATTTCTCACCAAATTTACCTAGTACATTTCAAAGTATACAAATTTACGTAATATCTGCTTTTAGTAAATATTTTATCGTATCCTAAAGTATATCTTTTGCACTATTCACATACATTTCACGAAAGAAGTTCTAAAAACATTAAATATTAAAAACATACGAAACAAGTAGGGTAGACTGGGTATGCTTGAAACAAAGGACGGTTGAAACAGAGCAAATATCTTCTATCCTTTACTCGGAGAGTTAGGGGTGCAAGGGAAAAAGGAACCGGCGACAGATTTGAACGTAAATTCATTACCGTAACACTTATTGTTTTTTTATTAAACAAAAGTAGTTCTTGTCGGAAGTGTTATATGAATTGGAAGTTCCCAGCTATAGGAACCGAAGTCGAAATTTTGGTAACATCTCTCAAACATATCACCTGCAAATTTTACCCTGATAAGCTAATTACTTATTCAAAATATTCTTTATTCAAATAGACTTTTATAAGCACTTTAGAATCGTCTCAAAAAAGCTACCACCGGTTCGAAAGGCAGTTCTGCTGAGAAGAGTCGGCAAGAAACTCAACAGTTGCTCTTTTCAAATTCAATGGTATAATTAAATTATTGATATGAACTGGCGGCTATCCCGCATGACATTCAATAGACATTAATTCCATACATGTTTATCCTGTAAATATACTTGAACAGTGTAATAAGCTTTACTTTATGGTATTGTTTTTTACATACACATTAAATTGTGGCAGTGGCAAACCTAGAAAACATTGAGGAGTTTTATTATATACACGTATACCCACCCACCCATAAAAGATTTATTAAGTCTTTCGAGGCGAAAACTTGGCGTAACAAGTTTATCTTTTATATATTTTTCGTTCCTATCGTATGTACATCTATATTTTGTCGGACAAACAGAATATTATAATATACAAATTGTGAAGCAACAGTAATAATAGTCTGTAATAGTCTACTTAAATGAATAAATAAAACAAAAATAAAAATGTACCTGGAAGACGTCATCAGAGAGATCCCGGTTTGCTTCCCACTCGGGGGAGTCGACGAACTGGTAGGGCTGGATATAATGAAGATGAGTTTCATCACAACTCACTCGCATCCTTGAAATATACAGACACAGTTATTTTTTACGTACTCGTATACGTTTTACTACTATCGTATCGCGTCGGTGGTGCGGTTTTACTATCAGAATAAAATATATGGCTACATTTTTTTTTGTTAATACCGTAAGTAGCGTTTCTAATCATATGATTCGATGATACTTTTACGATTTTGACTAAAATTTGGATCGTAAAACACGATATAGAGGGAACTACGTATAATTACAGTACAATAATAAATAAATAAAAAAAACATACTTCCTAAAATTTCTACTCAATTTCTATAAAATACAAAAAAAAATCATTTTCGTATCTACATAATGTAATACTTATCGACATATATAAGGAAATGAATATAAATATATTAAGTTATCATGCGTTAAGTCGATATTGTTTAAGTTTCTATAGTACATACGTAACGTTGTGCAATACAAGACATTCAGTTACATAAATATGTAAGTAACATGTGTGATATAGAGCCCCACACTAAATAAAACAAATAGTTGGCGGGCTCGAGCACTGGCATCAAGATTCAAGACAGCGCCGAACGAACTTATAGCAAAATGGATTTTGACCGCGATCCGACTTGCGTGGGCGGGGGAAATTGCTTGCTTTGCTATTATAAGTATAACTAACGTGCAGCAAAATGCAGTGCGCTACATCTCCACATGATATATTGAACGTTATCAACTTTTTTTTTATCAGCGTCACGCTGTATCCCGCATGCAACAGGGTAGGCAGAGAGAACCCAGTGTTAAGACACTCAGTTCGTCTCTTACCTATTATTATTTATACCTCGTATAATTAATTATATATATACATAATTTTATCGATGACGCAAGGGCTATATAGAGTAGGTATTTAATTTAGAATATCGCATGGTGGTTTTTCCCATTGGATTAGTACACCTGACCGAGCCCAAAAAACATCAAACACACCCACACCTTACTCAAAGAGCACTTTTCAGTAATAAAAAATGCACACAATATTATAAATATGTTCACTAGATTAATTATAATTTATTTAACTAATTTCATTCCTGACACAGTTATTGCATATTATCATTTTATCTATATTACATTTACCTATTGGTTAAATATTTCTTAAATCAATATTTCTTTAATCATATTACATATTTTATTCATACTTGTTTTAGGCAAGTTCCATAATATAATGCCCATATTCCATACGTAAAAGGCATTTACTTTCTATACTTGAGGGATTACGTACTTTCCTTTCAATAATATTGATAATCGTTCGTCTGCAGGAGTCACTTCTTCGAGCGCGTATGCTTCTCCAGGTTCAAGTCTTATAACTCTTGCTTCCCTAGTTAGCTCCTGAAAGTGCTTCTTATTCACTTTCAAGGGTTTGAATAGTTTCAGGTACAAATCAGTCAGCTCTAATGACAACGCCGGTGGAAGAAACCTGAGAAAATGTAGCTTAAAACAGAACACGAATCTAATCCCGAGATGCACAAAACTCATTATGTCACCTGTTATTTATATCTATATATACAATAAATTTAAAAATGTGTTTAAAAACCTACTCTAATGTCGCTAAAATATTGGCAATCATCTCTAAATTTAAAAGTTAGAGAACTAAGAATAATTAATAAATCTAATGTATCTAAGTATAAGTATGCAACTTTTGATAAGCTAGATAGATATTCCATGAATCTAAAATCCTATAAATGTAATTGTAACTAAAATAATCAACTGTGTTAAAAATATCTAATGATATATATATTTGTATTTAATTTGTAGATCCAGAAATGGCTACATTTGTCTATTACCTTATAATTAAGAAGACAGTGTGTATTGAATTAACGAGGACTAGTGCAAGGCTCCAGACTAAGACATCAGGTGCGCAGACTTCGGCGCCGGCCCACATACCCATCAAGACTGCGCCCGCAGCGGCCAGCGCTCGGAGCACCAGAATACTCTGTTTGAAACTCTTCGGTGCAAGGAAGGCAATTGCGAAGCATAAATTTGCAGCCTATTAATGAAAGGGACATTTAAGATTAAATTATGAACATCACAAATATTCGAAATTAATAGAGGAGGTGTAGTATGTAAGTTACCTGAAAGAGATCTTGCTGAGCGCTCGTCCATTTGGCGCAGAACCAGTGGTTGTCGCGGTCATCCGTGGCGTTGGCGTTGAGGAGGTCATAGTCGGTGTCGAAGGTGGCGTTGATGCGGGACAGGTTGTAGGCCAGCGTGGCGTTGAGCCAGGGCGCGGCGGTCGCCGGCGCGGGGACGGCGGGCGCCATGCTGCGCTCGCGCACCGCCGCCCGCGCGCCCCCGCCGCCGCCCGCGCGCTCCTCGCGCTGCCTCGCGCCGCCCCCGCGCCTCTCACCCGGCACTAGACGATTCAGCTGGGCTCGCGCTTTCAGTATTACTAGCTCCATCACCACACCCTGCCCCTCCTCGCCTCGCTAGCGACTCCACCCTAGCTGCAACAATTTAATAGTATTGCTTCGCTCAATTGAGTAATGTTCTGTGTCGTAAATTCACTGTCCTATATATTTTATTTTTCGTATTATTGTATAGTGATACTATTTTAATTTATTATATAATTTGATTTTAAATTGCCATTTTAAATAATTTTAGGAAAAAACGGCTTGTCTACAAGACACACCCTAATCGCAATTCTATCAAAGCGACAACCTTAAAGTATATGGTAAAGAAAATCTTTGCAATTAAATTCATTTCATAAACGCTAGTTTAAATAAAATTGCTCGAACGACTTTGAATTGGAAGCTTTACGACTTCAGCGCCCGTATATTTCAATGAACTTTTGAAAGATAGAAGATGACATTTTTAGTAAGATTTTAATATACCTAGTACTTATTCATGAGTTATTTAAGAAATTGAAGATGTAAAAAAAAGATTGGTAATTTTTCATGATAAAAATTCACGCTTGAGTTTTGCATATTAACATTTAATATTTTTTAGGTTCGTTACATGAGTTATATCTAATATTATATTAGTATTGAAAATATGTATTATATTTAATTCTAGTGAAGTATAATTTCTCTACCTCATCAGAATGTAGCGCTTCCATAATAGGTACCAACACGATTACACGTTAATCTAATAGCACTAAGCCGATGCAAGGGTGGAAGTGATTGTAAGTAGTATAGCCTTGAGTTGAATACGTCATTATTTCCGCAAGTGCATATCGGAGGTGTTTCAAAGGAATCACTCATGTGTGCCGATTAGAAAGCACGAATGCTAGGGGTCGTTCAAATTTATATTTTAAAATGCTATATCTATATCATAGGTATATTTTTAAATTATATTATTAAAATCTATCATAATCGAATATAATATAATATAAAAATATTTATATTTTTCTTTATATAAAATTCTGTAAATACGTTTGACAGTTACGTAACATTCAACGTTTCATAATACTGAACGTATAGTATGGGGTGTCTTAATTAATTCTCTCTGCCTAGTGTCTATTATATGAAGATGATATGTAAAGAGTATGAAAAACGTAACACTTAAAGTCTCATAGTAATTAAAATATAAAGCAAATAACCATTTGCCATTTTAAAATTCTATAATGTCCAGGTAATCAATTTGGCGGTATGTTACGTTCGTGTCCAACTTTATGCATTTGTCAACTTTTAAACTCTACAAAGTATATTTAAGTTTCTATTTGGACACATTATTAAATTTGTTGGCGACATGCCCCTCTTTGCAGGCAATTTTAAATAAATATACATAGTTTACCGGATGAGGCTCAAGGACTTAAGTAAAAATAATTTTATTTTGTATCAGAAGCCCTTGGTAACAGAAAACGATATGAATACATAACGATACGATGAAACTTAGCATTGTTATCCTTTAATTCCTTTATTTGTGAAATTATTTTAGTTCGTAATTACTTATGTATACCATGTATGTAGATATATATATCTTTGAAAGTTGGGGGATAGAAATTTAGAAATTATTGATCACTATAAACAGATCTTATATAATATTTTTTAATCCTCCTTTAAAGTTAGGAGGATGAGGATCTGATGAGGACCCTCATAGGATCACTTTGTTGTCAGTCCGTCTTTCTGTCAATATAATTCACTTATCTCATGGTCGCGTTGGCCCTATCAAACTGAAACTAATACCAAATTCGGAAACACAGAAAAAAATCTTACTTTTAAGTCACGGCAATAATAGATACAAGTATTTATAGACTAATTTTAAAATTCATCGCGTAATCATACGTACTACCTCTAGGGTACTTCCCCTGAACCTTCAGTCATGAAACTTGGCACGAAGTAAGTAAGAACTTACAATGCAAGTAAAAGAAAAAATCCGAAAAGTGAAAATATACGTATTTAAAGAAAAACCTTAATTTAGTTTCTCAACTTTTATAAGTTGTACTTCCCGTTGACTTGCAAAAAATCTGAAATTGCAATCGCAAGCCTCGGAGGGAGTGTCCACCTTGCACTTAACCAATTTGATAAAACCAAATATATGAACCAAGTCGTGGCAGTGAAGCAAAAGACTTCATCAACAGAATTGAAAATCTATATGGGTGCCGAACTTTGTATTCACTCGATAAACTTCCAGGTCTTAATCTCACTTATCATTTTTTTACGGCTTTATTATATTTGCAAGTTTGTGTTGGTACTTCCAGTTTGTACTTGACTATTAGGATGTTTGATACAAATTTCTTTGGTGCCTGGTGGTAAACAAATTTGAGTTAATTGTAACATTTATGTAACAAAATGACATTAAACTCACATGTATAGCGAGTTATATCGCAACAAACCACATTCGCGTTAAATTGCATTAATTCTGGAAGTTAAAACGCTGACACTATATGGACACTAATAGCAAACTTTACATTCATAGCAAAATATATAGTGAGACGTGTTTTATTTAATAACGCGCGATAAACTCGAGCACAACACTTTATTGCCAGACAGGCGTGGAGAACGATTTCTAAAAACTCTTGCAACTTACAAAAGTAAACTAAACCTAAATAAATAAACTAAATCTAAAGAAATAAAGACGTGACACGTTATTCACGTCAATTATAAAGCTACGACGCTAACGTGTTCAAATTGACGTCTCGTGTTATATAATTGCATTAAAGTGTTTCTGGAAGCTCGTAGAAAATTCAATATATTTTCAATCTAATGTTAACGGTGCTTATTTATTTATTTTTATAAGAGTGTAAGTTTATTTTACAGTTTTGATATTTCTATTCAGCCAGCAATAATAATATGCTTAATTATGATAAATTGCATCTCTGTCATTAATGAAGAGAATTCATACATTTTTTTTTATGTAGGTAACCATATAAAACCAACTGAACGAATCTTACAAACATATTCAACGTAAATACTAGCTATACTTAAAAGAATGACATACATTAATGAATGCTATCAATTTAATTGACACCATCGGGACGCAGCCTCTGTTGGGAATTTCTGACTTTACACTCGATCGTTAGTTCAACGGTTCAAAGGTTGAATATCCAATTGGGAAATATTTATCGATACATGTAAAACACTTCTGGTGCTTCTTTAACAACATAGCGGTAGAAATATGTAATGTGAGCCCCGTAATTAATGTAGGAGAGGCGGAGATTTTCCTCTGTTCAAACTGGAAAGAAGCGATTTTTATTTTGGGAGTCCACGCGAACAAAGTGAAAGGCTAAAATTTGTTTTTAATTTAACTTTCATAACTCTGTTTGCATAGAATGTTTGTGTAATATTCCAATTATAATATACAGTTTGTTATAAACATTTTTCATGTAACTTCTTTTTATCCTTTAGTGTCTATACACTGTAATCGTTTATACAAGTAATGTTGTTACCATTCTGGAAATTCTATTAAGTAATTTTTAAATGTTTGACAAATATGAAACTTTTGACTTCAAAAAATAGGTGATATTCTACAAATAATGTATATATAATAGACTAATTATACTGTATTCTATTATCAGTATATTAAAGAAATGATTATAATAAGTAAGTATATGTATGTAAATATCTATTTTATCATGTAAATAACTTTATGAAGTTTATGTTTCTAATAAATTTCTTGTAATTTAGATATAATAGTCCACAGAGTATAGAAGTCAAATGCTAAGTTAAACAGAAATAAATTCTAAGTACGCCACAGCACGCGCGAGTGCTCCAAATACCCGCAAGCTACGAGCTTCTATATAGAAATTCTCATTGAAATATATATTTTTTGTGTCTAGAAATTTAAATAATTTATTTACAAAATAAATACAAATAGTACGAATAGTTATTGTAAATCGTTAATATAAATTGTCTCAGAAAATATAAAATCAAAATACAATGAAATACAATGAAAGAAAATCGAACTTATAACCATTATCTTATATTTCCCTCCATAATCTCCATTTTAATATTTTTTTTTCGTTAACAACCCACTAAAATGATCCAGTCATAATAAATATTTACTATTGGGCCGTTTCTTTATTTCTTAAACTTTAGCTACCGTATTATGGTCCTTCCAGTAACGTTGCAGATTCTTAATTTTGATATTGAAAATACCCACCACTCTCAGAAAAATAAGTCTTAAATATATATTTATTGGCCTAGATTCTGTCTAGGCTCAAGCTAATAACTATATCACAAAAAAAGCATAATAGAAATCGTCCTGCAATTTAAAAAATGTAAACGTACAAACAGACAGACAAATAAAAAAATAATATAATTTTTTCATCAAAATATTTTTTTGTTAAAAATATTTAATGTTTTTTACAAAAAAATTTTTGTGAAACAGACATTTTTTGCTGTTTTATTATTTTATATAGATCACGCTTAAGTTGTCACAGTATATTAACAAAACACACAATGATGAATTTGAATAGCATTCACTCGCACCAAATATATTTTTTACAATTTTTTCTTCGCCCCATCGTTAATTAGTTTTTAGCTGTGACCGCCATTCTTTATTCGCTACGCGTATGTGCCAGCATTTGTTCCGAGAGACGGGAATGCACACACAGGCCCAAGTGCACATCTACTTACAGCAGAAGTAAGTAGATGTGCATTCGTAATAAAGTGTAGCTGTGTTCACATTCATTTTAGCTTAGTCATACGTAGCGAGGTTGAGTTGCTGGCACTGCCAGCAGGCGACAGATTGTCGCGACCCGCCAATATCTTCTTACATATCAACATAATGCGCTCAATCACGTTCTTTGCTGTTGTGGAGAATAGGCAGAGCTATTTATTCATTTCCTTATTTTCTTCATGCTAATATATGTATCGTAGTGCACGGTCTACAAGTTTCTTTACAACAGCCACATTTACAGTAAATATTCGCGGCATTTTTAAATCGGACAAAATAATTCCACAAAACGTGGAGGCTATTTCATTTTGTAAGCGAAGCTTTATTTATGCAAACAGTCCTCGTATGAATTTCCGTTTTAGAAACTTCAAAAAATATCCACCAAGGACTGGCAGTTGCATACTTATGTCATAGACTCGATACATTTTACACTAGCGAGCCGCTCGCGGCTTCGCCAGTTTAAACTACATCATTATAAAATTACTAATCTCGCTTTCCAATAATAATATAATATTTCAAAAATAAATGTATGCCCTATATTGAAAAGTAAAAGAACAGGAAATTTAATAAAACAGCTTAAAACAATTTAACGAACAAAATTCTTTAAAATTGTACAACTTTTTAAATTTATAAATTGAATTAAAAGAAGCACAAAATGTTTAAGAAAGCTTACCAATACTGAAAACTGCCAAATCAATTTAGCCGTTTCTGAGATTAGCGTCAACAAATGCACAAACTAATAGACAAATAAAAATCATTATTTTTAGTTCTGTTACGTTATTAAATACCACTAATATTTTTTCTTGTTTTCTTTTTTTACAATTTTTTTATAGTATAGATTACTATATAACGGTGTAATCATTACATATATACATTTTTAATTTTAAAGGTATCTAATATATACTCGTACACATTTCCGCTGTTAACAACAACAGACACATGGGTTATTAATGAAAATACTAATTACCTGTATTAAAATTTTACATTAATTCCAAATTTTCATTATAATATAATCGTCAGGAATACATAATAAATAAATAAAATAGAATTTAAGCTAAATATCTTATATCAAATCGATGTCCAGGGCAAGCCGAAACGGATTAACTAGTTACACAATATTTTTAGTTAAATTTTGCCGGTAAAACGTAACCTCAAGAGATTATTAAAAATTTTAATAATTAAGAAATATTTCAGTTGCGTTATACCGTTCCAATTGACTTAAATAATTACATTTCAAGATTTACGACTTCGTTAGACGGGCTTAATTTTTCCAAATGTTAAAATTCTATGCTTTATTTCAAATATCCTTTCGTTATCAGAGAAGGAGAGAGAGAGACATGTGAAAATCCATAGATATAGCAACTATAGAAATAAAAATGTTTAAAAATTTTAAGATTATAAATTTTGAGAAGATTATTTTAGTAATGTGAAAACATTGATTTTGAAATTCAAATGGATTGACCCGTGACATAAGCAGTCGTATAATTTGTTCTCTTTTTGATTAATTAATGTTAACACGTTAATAAAAACACCTAAAACAAATAACATAATTATTAAAAGGGTATGTCTCTCTTTTCTTTTTTTGCTTCACTATATTTTATTTCTAGTCCGTCGTTAAAAAAAAAACGGAAAATGCTTACTAGGCTGAAAAAGTTTTACTCAGAGGGTATTTTATTGTTTCTTATATTTACACAGAACTATTATGGATCTGCATGATGAGTACCAGATTTCAAATTCAATAATAACCTGTATTTCAAGGTTTAAATGTCTTACAACAAGATTTACATTCAAATTCATTCAACTGTTCTGAAGATGTGCCTGTACAGGCGTACAAAGAAATAAACAAAAATTTAAAAAATCGAAAAATTACATTATAGTAAACATAATAAAAAAATTATTGCATTGTATCAAAATATATTTTTATTATGAAAATAATTTTATAGGCACTAAAATGTTACTTACAACACTTATAATATAATATACGCCAAAAATAAAACTAAAAAAACACCCTATAACATGTGTCAATGTGGAGTAAGGCATAAGATTGATGACGACAGCTAAAGCTTATCGACTGGAAGGTAAAGCTCTAAGCCCAATATTGCGTGATGAAAGAAGTGAATACGCACGAAGGCCCGACTTATTTCCTTGCAACGAATAAACCTTGTTTGATTAACTTCGCTTCGATTAACTATATCTGGAACGACGCCACGTTGAGGACTCTATATGTTACCATATACATATGTATATGGCTTGTTTATGTTTAAGTGATTTAGTTAATCGTTTTAGACATACGGATATAATACAAGCAATTTAGTGCTGAGTTACGATAAATAAATGAAAAACATATATTGTTATCATCGTCAACAAAAAATAATTATTGTACAGTATTTAATTGGAATTCATATTTGAAAAATAGGAGCAGAAATTGTTCAAAATAGAGTTCAGAAGAGAGAGAACTCAATGTTTCTAATTTAATTATTAATAAGAAACATTATATAAATATATATAAAAGATAAAAGACAAACATTTAATACATAACTAAATTGATTCAAATTGTATTAAAGAGCTAATTCATTAAATTAAAAGTCATACAGAGATGGTATTACATCATGTAACACAACAAACAGAGAATCGACTGCTACGAGCACACGGATCGTAGCGCTACGAGGTCTTCACAACTTTCGTAGCCCATATTAATCGGCTATAAAAGGTCATGTCAGTCTAAGGATTTTTTTATCGACCCCGAGATAACAGCGTCTTCAACCACCGCGAGATGCGAGGCCGCTCACCTGAGCATTCGAGAGGGCGTCCAATCCCGCCCACTTGTGGCGGCGTGTCTCGCGGGCGTCGGTCACGGAACGTCCGCATACCTTGCACTTTCATGCCGTACCATCATAAAGCACCACAACAAGAGCGAGCGAAACTCGCGAGTTGCATAGTAGCACTCAAGCCGACACGGACGCGCGACGAGGGCGCTCGACCGCGGCGCGCACTACTGCCGGACGGCCTGCCTCCCCGACACGGGCGCGGCCCCGGTGCGCACGCGCGCCCTCTCCGCACCCTCGCGCCCTCCGCGCCCTCGCGCCCTTACTCGCATCTCGCTACTACCTACTTAGATATTATCAATAAAATTATTGTACATAAACTCGTCCTCTAACAGACTAACCGCAACGCATTTGATTTCGCGGTTGAGTTGATATCGTTGAACTCATTTTGTTACTGTAGTAAAGAATAATACTCTAATATAAAATGTCCTGAAATTTCATTGGTTTGAATGCAAATTTTTAATGCAAAATGCAAGTTTAATTTAAACAAAGACAAAACATTTAATAAGTTGATCTTTTCAAATTACCACTTTTAACTTCATGAAAAAATCTAATTTATTTGATATCCTCATATTAAATCCATATACTAAATCAAAGTAAGTAGAAAATATTGAACGAAAACGCGATTAATTATTTAATTTGGTGAATTGTCATACTTTATTTATGAGGGCTTGCGAAAGCGGACTCTGCAATTGAATGTATAACTGCGTGACGATTAGCTGCTGGCAGCGTTCCAGCTCTCGACGGGACTTTGCACTGACTTAGCTTTACCACCTACGTCGACGTAGTAGATGCTAAACAATTAAAATCTCATAAGTGTCATCCCTGTGAAAAACAAATGACTGTGTCCAAAATTTGAGAAAGTGTAACGGAAAATGAATGGATGCTCAGCGGAGCTCAATGGCCTGCAATCAAAAACCCATCAGTTATGTTCAGTTTCATCTTTAGTTCTGCATAGCCGGGCGGCCAGAAAGAATTTAGTGTTAAAACACTCAGTTGCATTTATTTTACCAATTACGTATAAGTTTTTTTTGTGGAATAAAATGACACAAATTTTTGATTTTGATTCAAAGCGAATGTCCAACAGTAACAGTTTTGCTTAGTTGATATTCAAACATATAAACTAATAGATAGACAAAAATCTCGTTTTGGTTCTATGATGTGATTCTCTTAGAGATTTCCATTGTATTTATTTGAAAATTAAAATTTATTCTAGCTATTAATGAATACAAATATATGTTATACTTAAACCAATGTTATTATATTCAGATTCCTTGGTATGCCGCAAACAGCAGGCAAGGCAGAAAGTGTGTAGTGTTAAATTATTCCATTCCTCATTCTGGAAGCTTTGCGTGTGTTGGCATGTGTTGTAAATATAAGTTTCTCAACACTATTGTTATATCTGAATCTCTAAAACATTCTAACCAATAAACACATCATAAGCCAAAGCACTATTCAATAAATAATATTTTTAAAGGTATTCGGAGAATCGGCTACAACTTATTCAAAAAGCATGTAACCAAGCAGTAAAAGAAGAAAACAGAAACGTAACTAGAAACATTAATTATTAGCTCAAACGACACGTCAGATGAAGGTCAAAGGTCCAGCGTAGAAAATTCGATATATTATATATTTTTTTTATATTGGAAGAGCACCACTCAGCTAAAGCCTCGTGAACTATCATTTCATATGATTGTAACAAATAAATATTTGTTCATTATAAATTAGCTACCTTATTATTCTCATATTTTACTTGTTCATATTGGTAGAGGCACATGGGCACAAATGTGTTATTGTTTGTGGGTTGGATATATATATATTTATTTCCACGCTCTGGGACAAAACGCGGTGTTAAGTTCCGCCACTTACCTCCATGCCATGCCATCAGAATTCGGCGAAAAATGGAGAACGGAGTGTCTTAACACTAAATTCTCTACTCCCTCTGCCTACTTTGCTGTGTGCGAAAGACACCGTGAAGTTGATTTAATTAAATATGTGCTAGTATATGAGATTTAGTTTATATACCTACAGCTACACTATATATTGAATACTCACACAAAAGCAAAGCTCAGCTTAGACCTCGCGGGCTGTTCCTACGAGTATATGGTATGTAATAGTTACCTGTAGATGTATATTTTATTCTTTTAATTCAAACTACTTTAAAGGAGCCAAACCTATACGAGTATATATTATATATTTGTATACAATTTAAACACACTTTGACCAGCAATGTTATCGATTAACTTGAGGCTTATTTAAACCTTTTTGTGACTAACGCTATAGGCCATCTGATAACACTCGAAACGTTAAATCGTATAAAGCTTAAGAATCGCTAGTGTGGTGGATAAGGCGGCATCGGTGCTGCCAGTGCGGGCCGACCAGCCTTGACCACCTCGTGGGGCTGATGTGATTCTTATCTTTCACCTATTGCAACGACCTCTTGAATTGTAAACCATTGATTAGTTTTAAGTAGTGTAGACTGTTTTCATGCTGCCGTAATATAGTTACGACGTCTTAAGAAAATATTATAGGTACAATTTATTATATATTATTTATTCTCTTTTTCTTGCAATTTGGTATGGAATTAAGTGATGGATCTTACAGTCTTACGGCAACCGTACATTTGTTTACGTAGCAGATTCTAGATACTAATCGGATTTTAAGGATTTCTTATATGTATATAAAATCTTATATTTTAAATATAATAGTACAAAAAAAAAATTTGAATGCAAGATTAAATTAATACAAGGATGCTTGCTTCATCTGAACAGATCAAAAAAATTGTTAAAAAAAGAAAGAGAGAAGCGTTTATAAGTTTTTTTATGTGTCTTTACAACATGATGATATTGTACTTTATCAATGTTTTACATATATGATAGTAAAAATATTTTAAAACACAATACGTAAGTTACAGAACAACATATAAGTACATAAAAAATACGAAGCAAGTTTTCATCAAGCTCTAAGCAAAAGCTTTCTGCTCGAAAATTGTCTAGTAATTAGAAAAGTTCGATTTACACCGGCATGACTTACAACTTAAATCGATCACTACAAAGAAATTCACCATCCTCGTAATAAACATAACTTTACAGAGTTCACCAAATAGAAAACAACTGTAACAGCGATATTAATGATTTTTGTTGTCTTATATTGGAAATAGTGCAAATAAATCTTTGTTTTTTTTTTTCAGTTCCACGCTTTATCCTGCGTATATCACACAATAGTGTCCTCAAGCCACGAATGGCCTCACGTCATGCATGTATAACTAAATGTCTTAATGTGCTTTAACTTGGCTTACTAGGTTCCTGACATATGACTACAACGCTGTTGCCACCGCAAGAGGTCATAAATTCATATAAAATTTGGTTAAGGCTTAAGGCGCGCTGACCTGCGCACGTGTTATTAATTTGATTGTTTGAAACTTTATCATTATTATATGACGTGAACGGTCATAGTTTGAATTTCGATAAGCGATATACTCCACTGAATTTAACAATAATGCTGTTACTAATAGAGCTGAATTAGTTTGAGAGGGTTTTATTTACACATATACTTGTGTAAGTTCCACAGTATTTAATGGTAAATTTACTACTTTTAAGTATTTAAATAATAAATAAAAAAAAATATGAATCAATCAAAATTAATATATATCTGCTAGAAGTATATATTTAATTTTAATAACGTTGGGAGAAAAGTCTCAATTTTTATTTTACGTAGCACTAGCTGGGGGAATCTGAACAATGAGCCACTTCTTTTACAAAATTAAATTACAAAACTATCTAGTTTTATAATTAAATTCAAAACCATTCTTCATCCAAAAATATATGAGGATGTCATATTGTATAATTTTCTTTTGATAGAATTATTTGATTTAAAGGATTTGAATTGTCTCCTGTAAATTACATATTTATACAAAAAGTGTGGATATAGGTGTACTTTTCTACCAAAATTACCTGACGAACTACTAATACTAATATGACTGAAAAGAACAATTTATTTATAGTTTTCACGGGTTAGGTTAGTTAATCTGCCTTTAGTGTCTAATGTATGTGTCACGTGTTAGTGTTGAGTGTTGACAGAGTTATATTGCCTCGGCCGTGCATAACTAATCACAATCTCGTGTCGTATCTACAGTATACAATAGCAACAATAGTGTAGGTATTTAATTAAAATAAAAGCAGAACATAAAAAAAATATAGTGGTATGATTCCTTTCTCTTTACATTCACCTTAGAAATTTTAATTTTAATGTATTATAATAATTATACCGAAATTCTCATTTACCTTGAAAAATTTAAAATATCTTGATATTTATCAAGTGTAAGTATTCCCCGTAATCTGTTATTAATACTAATGGATATTGCGTTGACAAATCCCCCATGGGTATATTCCATCTCTCAAATTCCATATTTTTAATTATAGACCTCATAATGTTAGAATGATTGTAGCTTTTTTAAAAGGAATCGTGTAAGGGGAAGTTCACACTCAATTCTTCTAGAAAATTATATTATTTTTCGCGCCCCGTTTGTTTCTTTCCTACTCTTTGTTCCGATGTGATTGTTTAAATCGACCACAATTGCATAAAGTGAAAAAATAAATTTTGAATATCTACTACACTTTGGAACTAAAATCTTTAATATACCTTCACACTACCATATATATATATAAAACACATTTTTTATATAATAGATAGATAGTTTCAAGATACGTCTTTGTCCACTTTCCTCCCTCATAGCGTTTTAAGTTTTAAACAGCATCTATATACGGTATTGTGTTTAAATCATATATACTTACATGGCACACACCACTGCGCACACAGAGTAATGGATAGTGAACGGATAACTCAATCGGTTCCAGTTGATTGATTGGTTCCAAGTCCAAACTGAGAGCTGACGCAGCGCACTCTACTTATCAATAGTTTTATATTTATAAAGTAAAACCATATACTAAATTTATTGTTATTATAAAAAAAAACTATATTTGGCTTATTTTATGTACATATGTGTTTTTTTTTTCAGCATTACACTGTATCCCGGATGTAGCACGTGAGGCAGAGAGGCCCTCTTTACGCGTGATTCTGAAGGCACTGCGTATTGAGTGGCGAAACTCAACGCGGCGGTATGCCTCTAGGCCAGAAAGAAAATAATAAAATGTTAAATAATTCAATACTTCGAGTGGGACTCGAACCCACCATCTGTCTCGTTTACAAACACATGACCCTGCGCCACGACTGGCCTCATCTGAAGGCCTTATTTAACATTTTACAATAAATTAGTTCAAAAACACTATATTATAGCGTATTCAAATAAAAATTATTCTTATTTTCGGAATTCAAAATAGGTTAATGGTTTTAATTAATTAGTATTAAGTACTCAATTGGGGCTTTCGTTCATAAAGTTATTTATACATTTAAATAATTTTCATACCTGTATTGTTATCAAATATGAAATAATCCACTTCAATATTACTAGGAATTTATTCACATAAAATTAATTACTACCTACTACAATTAATGTTACAAGAATGTTAGTCGCTTTAGGTTTGTTTGTTCCACGATCACGTCCACAATGGCTCTACGAATAGCCGTGGTATTTGCATAGAAATAGATTGAAAAGGCTTTATTTGACTATTATGTACTCCAAAGTGGTGGCGAACATGGTAAAGCTTTTTGAAACGTCTACTCTTCACATATTTTACATTATATAACCGTTACTACGAGGCCGTCGTGGCGCAGCGGCACAGGTGTGTGTTTGTTAATGCGGCGGGTGTTGGTTCGATTCCTATTCGGGGAAAATTAACAAATTTTAAATATTACTAGATATATAGGTAAAATCAAACAGCAATAAAATTATATAAAATAATTTAATAAACATACGAGAAGACATGTACATAAATATGTAGTGTAATAGTAATAGTTTATAATACAAATAAGCAAAATATTAAAATATTTCCCATTTATCTAAATTAATAATTTTAGACACATCATATCGAATTACTATAATTTAGTTAAAACAACGAATGTCATAGAAACAAAAACACAATTTAAATCCTTTATTACTTTATCCAATATATATATTATTATAAGAGGCCAGAGTACTTCACAGCTATCACATAAAGATACGAGGAGACTACGACACTATACACTCAGTGTATACATCTAGTAGTGTCAGGACATGTGTCGTCTACAAGAAGTCGAAACAACCTCTAGGTGTTTTAATCAGTAAATTTTCATCTATTATTCTATTCAGTGAAAATACTATTAGACGACGAGGCCATGCTGATGTTAGAAAGCGAAGTATGTATTTGATGTCAGTGCCGTAAGTCGTCGTCAGTTTCAACTGCTTCACAGCTGTGGTACTTAGAGGAAGTGTCGGGACAGCTGTCGGCTATGGAAAGGTCATCTGACGATCCGGTTGGTGCTTCGTTGCAAGCGAGAGGCATTAATTCTTCATCCCCATCAGGATAGGAAGTCGTTACCCCATTACGTTTTGTTAGGTTCAAGCCCGGATTCTCGTTGTCTTTTGACCAGTAACCTGTCAAATGATCGTGGTATAAACAATTTTTATAGATGTTGATGTTTGGTTAAGTGTCTGGTTGAACATAATAATTAATTTATTCATTAACAGAATGTTTACAATTTGGATTTATAGAAACTTTAACTTTTTAGTCGATAGACGGAAAGTATAGAATCTTGTCTCTTTAATATACTAATTTAAAAAAAATAAAACAAAAAATACCAACAATATTAAGCTCAATCTATTTTGCAACATTCAAAAATACAACTACAAATATATTTTTGAAACGTACGTAGTATGTAGTTGTACTATTTGCAGTCCTTGGTAAAAGCCTTACTCGTGAATTTCAATTTAGGTTCGCTATAGTACTAAGAACTGTGTCAAGTGATTTTTCTCTCAGTGTCAATAGAATTAACAAGACCATAATTTAGTTTTCACTTACGCAAATTTCTTTATGGCTGATAGCCAACGCTGAGCTTATTGAAATTACAATTTCTTTTTAAATTAAGTTAAGTAAGCGTAAACTTTTTATCGTTCTATCAATAAACAAATAAATAACATTTGGAAAAATATGTCATTCATACATCAATATAAAATTGTATCTACCTCACAAAGTGTTCTATAAATGGTAAATTTATTGTTATTATAATAAATACTGGTGTAATGTTTGCGAACGACGGTAGGTACAAAAATTATTAAACCTGTAAGGTAAACCTAAAAACCAGTAATATATTATTAAGATGAACTTACACACAAAAGACCACTGGTATTAAAAATTTAGTAGAATATTGCAAAATGAAATATTCAGTCATGTCACACTAAGCTAAGATGCGGGTCATAAAGTTATTGTCGATTCTCAAATTAAGGAACTAATTAAATATTACATAGAAATACTATGAACTGAAAAATAAAAAGTAAATGACTAAAATAAATCTGTAAATAAATCAATAGATATTAGAACTAAAAACCAAAACTTTATCGATTTTTATGCGCATATAACATTTCCAGTCAATACTCACTGGTTCTTTTCTCCGGTGGCACCGGTTGCACAGTAGTAGGGGGCGGCGGCTTGTTCGCCGACCGCAGCCTCCTAGGGCTCCTGGCTAAAGCGTGCGATATGCTCGGCAACCGTATATCTAAATGAGCACCCCTCTCAGTAACAATCTTACTATTCATTGCGTACAATTTCGTCGTTATATCGCGTGCTATCAGTGTAGTAACCACGCACGCGAGATAGGGCTCCTTGACGAACAGGTATTCGAGGGAGCTACGCTGCCAATACACGTAGCGACAGGATGACGCAGCCACTATTGAGACCTGTGAAACGATCTGTTTATTATATTAACGGACACACATGGTTAATTAAATGCAGGATAGATACAGTGCGTAATTAGTGCGACATTCTGCATGATTAACACATTGGCTTATATTAATAATTAAGCAACGGAACACGCATAGCATGTGCGTTTAAACGCTTGAGGTTTGTAATAGTTTATTGAACTGTAACTATAATTTTACAATGTATATAT
>JBAIZZ010000218.1:16221-135364 GCA_037355905.1 Heliconius aoede | reverse complement strand
TATATATATATATATATATATATATATATATATATATATATATATATATATATATATTTCAGCTTCACCGGTATACCGCTCACAGCAAGGTAAGCAAGAGGAACCTAGTGTTAAGACACTCTGATCTTGATTTTCTGCCGAATTTTCGAGGCATTGCATGTTGAGTGGCAGAATACAACGCTACGCTTTTGCCTTTTTACCAAAACGAAGAAATTAAATTATTACTAAATAATAATTCATTCTCCGAGTGGGAATCGAACCGTCGCGTATACAGTCATATGTTTGTACCATTGCGCCCCCACGACCTCTATATATTTAATATATATTTCGTGTTAAATATGAAAAAAAAAACTATTATATTTCCACATTAAGTGTAATCTCTAAAACCATTACTATAATAAAACTAACATGAATAAGTGAAAATTGTTTATTTTCTGTTATAAATTGTGTAAGCAATTAGCTATTCATACTAGCACAAGAAAAATTATTTAGATTGAGCCTACGATATTTCAACAACGAAAATATAAAGAAAAAGAGGTCAGTCGTAGCATAGAGGCACAATCGTAGGACTGTAAGCGCGACAGGTTATGGGTTCCATTCCCACTCGATTAAATGAAATATTTAATATTTGTATTTCTCCTCTCTGGTTTCGAGGCAAAGCGCTGCGTTGAATTCCGCTACTCAACACGCAATAACTCCAGAGTTCAGTGGAAAGTGAGATGAAGAGTGTCTAGGCTCTCTCTGCCTACCCTGCTATATGTTAGAAGCTGAAAAAAAAAAACAGAAAAAAAAATAAAGCAAGATTATTCAACGTAAAACAAAATAGCAAATATTTGTTTCGCGAATATTTTTGTTGTGCATCGATAATTGCAAAGTAAATGCTTACAGTAAATTGCCCTCGAGGTAGTTCGCGATAGACAAGCAATTTCCAAGGTAGGTACGTAATAAGTCGACGTCGGACATGGTCGAAACTGTTTAGAGTTCATCGATATTTAACCCAGTTTCTTGCATTTATAGCCACTTTGCCGGTTTACATAGCTGTATTAGACAACAATGAGGTCACCGGAATGGGGTGCGCTTCGTGAAATCTTACTATGACGTGTGTATGGGCGTAGGAATAGCGGGGCCGGTTGGCGCGTGCCTATCCCATAATAGTCTGGTGTCAAATCCCAATGATTTTACTAATAAAATTTAGATATACTTAAAATCTTTTTAAATGTATATTTATACTGCAAATATGTAATATTAATGAGAATATTTATATGAATAATATATAGTGGTGTTTTTTATAATATGTGCGCGTGGTAATCATTGTTTTATGGCACATGGATATGTCACTATTACGTATAATTACTAAAAGGTATTTGCATTAGGTATTTCATATAAAAATAGGAATCTAAAAAATATGTGTATTTTCTATCATTATATTTTATATGGTAATATAATCGATAGCACAGTATGACATCATATCATAGGAGACGGCGATTTATGTTTACAACGTCATGTAACTGGGTTAAGTTATAAAACGCTCCCAAGCTTTATGTGCAAAGCCATCATTTATAATATTGCCTGAGAACGGACTCAGTCCACGTGGAGTAATAACGGTGGAGTTTTCCATTATTTAACTCCCTTGTGGTTCTAACTTGAATAGAGCAAACTTAGCGGTATATTACTATGAAATATAAATACATTGTTGCTAATATCCATAGAATGTATTATATATTGTTTTTTTGATTGAAGAACTCGAGTAGAGACGCAATCTAGATATCTATAATCTATATGTTATGGACCTTTGTCAATTGCGTTGCGCTTAACATTTCACTAAAGGTCAGATGAAAGGCCAATATAAATCTAAAAAAATATATAACTTTAACATAGCATATTCCTAAATATGTTTTTTTTTATTTTTAGAGTTTAACGTTTACTAGGTGTTAGTGAAAATTTTAAGATTTAAATACGTCACCAATAATTTTTTTTTTAAATATCTTCTAAGTACAGACACAGATCTTTTGACGATTTTGTTATAAGTATGATAAGATAATATTTATATTATTATATTAATGTATTTTCGTTTGTCTACTTTTCTTGGTTCCTCCAACGAATATGCGGATACCTTTAGATAACTAAAAATTTTGAGACTTAAGTAATTCTTATATAACTAGACATATGATGCGAAGGATGCACGACTATTTATGTTTACAACTGTAGTTTTAAATAAAAAAAGTACACATTTGAAGCGATGATCGTGATTGAGCGGCACAGCGTCTGATTCTGAGCGCGAATTATGTATTCGATTTTCGCTCGAGATAAAACCTGGCGATTAGTTCGGCCATGAAAAAATATATATAATCGTATAAAAATGGTTCAATCAATGTGAGATGAAACGTCTAGCTAAAAGAAGATTTATTGATACACCACTATACAGTTCTATTACGTAGTAGTTACATGTCGAGCCAATAAAAAAGATTAACACACGCCTACCAATATGTCACTTGTAGTAGTAACGCGGCACGTTCGTAGCGGTGAACATTAAAAACGCTTAACAAGAGATAAGCTTTACAAAGCTTCACGCTAGCTTTCATTTATCTATAGATACGCGGCGTTATAGAAATTTTATGGCAGGTTAACGAAAAAAGGTTGTGACCGAGTCATTCAAGATAGAGACATAAAATTTGTAAATTATTTTTATGGGACTATTTGACGTTCAGCGCCTCGGAGTATTTAATTTAATAATCTGTGCTTATTTTATGTATGACCTTTTGAAATTTATGAGTTCGGCCTGTATAAAAAGCTGAGTTAAGTTGTTATAGCTGTAATGAAAAATGTGCTTTGGTTACGAAGTGGTAGGATATTTATATCAAACCAAGTCTTATTATATATTATTTAGAACAAAATGTAGACAATACTCTGATTAATATTGGAAAAAATAATTCTAACTTATTTACCTTGTCGTCATACAGTAAAGAAAGTCGTTAAAATAAATAATATATACGGTAAGATGAAATACTGTCTTTTAATTACGTATAAGTTAAAAAGGCGGATATGTTTCTGGAACGTTTGCGAAGAATTCGTAATTACATAAAATTCTAAAACAAAAATAAGTACATGTTCTTTAAATAACTTCAATAATAACTCTACTTTATTATTCACGGCTCGTTTATACTTTTTGTTTAGATTTCATTTTAACGCAGTAAATTTGTGTAAATTGCACCATGTTTCGATATTATGATATATAGTTGTTTTAATGAATAATTTATCTGGAGTTTATGACACAAAATAGATTCTTAAAATTTTGGAAGAGTAAAATTAATACATTCATTTTTTATGTATATCTTTTGTATATAAAACAAATGAATCCATTTTTTTTTCATTTTTAAAGTGTTATACCATAATTAGCTAAGGAAAATACTTATTTAAAAAACATAAAACTTTGAACGTAGCGAGACAACGAACTCGCGCCTCCTGTAAACCATCCAGGTTTTATAAATAAGTAAATGTATGTAATGTAATAAGTAACTTACCTTAAATTTTTCATCGATTGTAGCTCTACTCGATTCAAATTCTGGCGAATCAAGAAACTCACAAGGTAATATCGGATGCAGAAATTGATGTCCACTCATAACGTTTACCTATTAATTAAAGTTACATCGATATTAAAAATACATTAATAATAGAAAAATACATATATAAGCAACAGAAAAAACCATTTAAATTAATCAAATTTTTTAGCCACTGTTTGCCTAATTTAACTATTTGGTAATTCTTAGTTAATACAATACAGGTATGACGAGAACAGGAGTTGTGGCTTCACGCTGTATCCCGCATATGCTGGGTTGACAGTTGAGTGGTAAAAATCGACGCGGTACTTTATTCTAATTCATTCCCTCGAATGAGAATTGAACCACGCACGCATCGACCTCTGAAATATTATTACATGATTGTAATATTGATTCTATGGGTATCTGTGTGTTTAAAAAACATACAAAGGTATGTTTTTTAAAAACTAATTCAGCTTCACGCTTCATCCCGCATACAGCGGGGAAGGTAGAGGGAGGATTGGTCAATATAATGCTAATCAAATATAATATAATATATTTACTCAATTCGTTCATCTTGATCTCATTAATATTATGTATTCACTGAACATGTAGAATATAACACACACATAAATATGTATATAAAATGAAATATATATTTTTAAACGTTTAAAAAGCACGTTCGTGTCGTTATATTAACATTACATAACGGTTACCAGATGCTGAAAATATATAATTTTTTGTCACAACTTACTTTAGTAGTACTTTTCGTACTAAAAGTAAATAAGATTTGTATTGTGTATTGTATGTATGTATTTAACATTTTATTTATAGCTAAAAGACCTTTATTAACAATAATGAACATTTAAAACCGATGATATCGTTGAACCCATCAACTTTAGTTTTCATTAAAAGAAGCTATAATTAATATTTTATCACCACTTCACATAGTCATTTTAGATCTGGCAACCCTGACCGCAATGGGTCTATATCGCAAACATTGGCACGTGTACGTACAAAAATTGTTTTAAATTTCCCCCACTATGGTAACGATCTGTGAAACAAGCCTGCAATTTGCATAATTTCCAGCCATAACGGTGGCTCCGCTTAAGTGATTCCACCAAGATAACGGTAATGCTAATTCGTAAATACTTAATCAACAAGTACTTTGGAAGTTTTGTTTATTTTTTAGGGTTCCGTACCGCAAAAGAAAAAAAATACCCCTATAGGATCGCTTTGCTAACTGTCCCATCTCTGTCTGTATGTACGTACATCAATATCATTTTTCTCAAGAACTCAAGGAGATATCATACTTAAACCACAACCGGGTACTGCGCATAGACTTATACTTATGAAAACTGGTACGAAAGAGAAGTGAGAATTATCAATACAAAGAAATGAATAAATACGAAAAATGTAAGTTTATAGGCTTTACATATCACAAAAAAAGCGCTGTGTAATTAAAAGCAGTGGAGTATTTTCCGTAGAATTATGAAATTGAAACGGAAAAAGTCGAAAAAAATATATTTGTATTTATAAATGAACACTATTACAAATTTATTGTAATTGCGGTTCAATTCGTACACAATGAGTGTATGAGGTCCTCAGTTTGATATTGGTACGGAACCCTCGGTTGTCCAACTCGCACCTGTTTATTTATCAATTTATATTTAGGTGCTTTCATGCAAGCTACACAAAAAGGTAGTATTTTAGAGTAAAACTGTTAACTTAATTTAGATATACTTTGGCGAATAGTTAAATTGCTTTTGAAATTCCCATATCTTGAATATGCAATTTTTTAAGTTGTAAACAATTATTTTGAGGTTTTTACGCAGTTTATCTAATCATCCACTAGTTTACTGAAAGAGAGTTAAAAATAATGATTGAATGTTGATTACAAATATAATCTTCCAATTCGACCTATACAACTAAAATTGAAAAGCTTTTGTTTTTACTCTATATAACTCTATATAAGTTCATATTCTATAGAGGCTCTAAATCTAAATTCTAAACACGAATTCACGAATTCCAAAGATCTAAATTCTAAACATGAATTAACGTACAATAGTAGAGTGAACATTGCATGTGGATGTTCAAATCCTTAAATATATCACATGTAGGTAATACATTATTATATATATTCTATAAGTAATACGTATAACAATTAAATGTAATCTTTGAAGACTTGACGCCGTTTCGGCGCAATAGCACAGTGTCTGACTTTAAGCCCAACGGTTGTGGGATCCATTCCCATTATTTTGTAATGGGAATATATTCTTTGTATTTCTTCGTTTTGCAACAAAGTGCAGCGTTGAGTTCTACCACGTGAGCCACTAGACAACTAATATTTTAAGTATTGTGGGTAATGGAGGGTATTAACATTAGGTTACATTTGACTTCCCTGCCATGTACAGGCATGAAGGTAAAAAAAATATATTGAATCAATTTTTAGTGATAACTGAAATATACATACCTTTCCAGAGAGCAATAACCCTAGTCTATCGGTCTTTGTAAGATTTTGCATCGCGTAAGCTTCACCCGCATGTAAAGACATAACGTGGGCAAAGTCTGGTGACACCATTCGCTTAAATTGCAGTCTTGATACCTATTTTAATTTTTGTTTAAGTTACATTTTTATATGACTATTGTAAATGCAGTTCAAAATTTTGTAAGCACAAAATTTGGTGTTTGATTTTAGCTTTAAATAAAAACTATTATCTTGAAAAACTGAACAGAAATAATTGTATTTATGAAAAATTTTTGATTAGAATTTATTATTAAGCTTAATGTCAAATGAAATATATTATAACATGTTATAATATTACAAATATAATACAATAATTATCAACATAAAAAACAAAGATCTTACTTTATTATTAAACTAAAACGCATTAGCAATCTCTTAGTTTAGTGGATCACCAAACAATCTCATCTTTTTATGACGGACGGACGGACAGACGGACATAGACTGACAGACATAGACAGGCAGATAGACAGACAGACAGACAGCTCAAATTCATAATATCTTTTTTTTTGCGTAGATGGTCAAATATATTTAAGTATGAAATTGTCTTACTTAACGAGACTTACCTTAAATGGTTCGAAAAGTGTATGGTAAACCTCTTCAAGTTCAGGGTCAAATTTAACAGGTCTCATTTCATATACTAAATATACTACTTGCGCTAAATTCAAAAATACGAATCCAAAATTCCAAGAGAAGGCATCCGGTGAACATATAACATGCCAAGCCCACACAGAATATAACATAAAACCTGTCGCAAATAATACAGACATTTTAACTGTGTTATAGATAACATTAGTATTTCCTTTTCATTGGGCTGTCGTGGCGCGACAGCACAGTGTAGATAGTTAGCAGTTAATTGGTAGAGTTCTTTTCCAACTCGGGGTATTGATCATTATCATTTTGTCTCTCTGGTAACAAGACAAGATCTCGCATTGAGCTCCGCCACCGCAATGATTCGAAAATTGTGACGTGAATAGGGTTCAGTGTCTTGGGTTAACCACTAGGTTCCCTACCCTGTTATATTTTGTAGGAACCCGTTTCAAACATTTAATCTTTTTATAATAATTTGACTTAAAATCACATACATATAGGTTAGCTTACCGAAAATTAAAATTGTATGCATCCATAGTTGTCCTTTTTTAGTACTCGGTGCACAATAAGCTGCTACAAATAGCATATTTGACAGCTGTGTAAAAATATTCGGCATTTTTTTATTAAATATTAAAAATTAAGGTATTAAATATAGATTTTATTATGCTTTGTCTATTAATTAATCATCAAACATATTAATTCTAATACTGTTTACCTGAAAAAGAGGATGTTGTGGAACTCTCCACAAAGGACACCAAGGCCAGTACCATGGTCCTAAAGATAAATATCGTTACTTCAACAGCTTTGAGCTTAATTTAACTTTACTATAAATAATATTGTTAGAAAAAAATTGCGAAAATTATGAAATTTTAGTAATATATATTATTTTCTTACCAGACGGCATGGTATAATTTATGGAACCAAAGTCTTGTTGTAATGTTCCATTTTCACCTGGCCATGAGAAATTGTATTGTCCTATCTCTAAATATTCACTTTTAACCTCAGATAAGCCTCTATGAGACATTTTAAAACGTCGACATCTCTCTTAAGATGTTTATATAATTTTCTACTTTTTCAATATATATTCGCGCCAAAATCAATATAATAACAGGAATCTGCCAAATGTAGTTTGATTTTTCACATTACACAATATCCGCTTTTCACAGACTTTTCAACAGATGCGCCATTCGTCATCGATTATTTTTTTTGTCTATGATATGAATATTGGATGTCAATGTGAATGTATATAATAACATGGAAGCTGGAAGTAAGAAGTATCATCTCATATGGTAGAATGTTGGAAAAAGTGCTTAGTTGTATGCTATAAATAATTGTACAAAAACTTCCACAATGGCGCTGGTGTAGACAGAGGGTATGGTAAAAGGAAAAGTTACCATGATGCTTATGTGCAGCCCTTTTAGTTTAATGCATTTCGAGTTTGACGGTCACTTTTTACTGTAACGAAATCGTTGTGTACACATTGTTACATTTGATTTATGAAAAATGAAAAAAATCACCAAAATATTTTTTTTCTTATTCCTAATAAATGAATGTCACATACTTTTTAAAATGAAAATAAATACTTATAGTAAGTATTGATTCTTTATAATTTCTATATATTGTTAATATTCATTTATAAATTTACAGTAATTTGATTGCATTGATTGATTCATACTGCTATACAAAATCACACTCAACTATTTTTTTATATAATAAACAGCCATATTTAGGCTATTTGACTTCAGCAAACCAAAAAATGTGATGACGATCCTACAATTAGTTTACAGGTTTTATAAATGTACTATAATATATTTTTCACCTATTGGACCTATATTTAACTATTTGTTAATGATAATATATACCACCCTGAATAAATCAGACTTTTTAGTCTATTACTTTTATTTTGACAAGGCAACTCTAAATCCTTCACTCATGTTTTATGTCTCTTGAAAAGTTTGATGTGTGCAGAAAGCGCGATTTTATTTCCAAAGATCTAATTTTTCATTGAAATGAGGTAGCATTGTTAAATTGTAATATCAATAACATCTAATTATTATGCCTTGATTCTTTACGTTACAGTAAATATTACAGCAATGCTAAACATGAATAATGCGGTGGCAAATGGTGAGTATCATTCAGAATCTTAAATTACAATTTATTCTTGTGACTCATTATATTCAAAGTAAATTTTAAGATGAATAATAATGTAATAAATCATTATTTTACAAATTAAAATTAAATTAATGTTCAACATTGACTTTATAATTTGTAAAATTTGAATCGGAAAATTGTATCTTAATTTAATATTTATAATTCAAGAAATATCTTAATTGCATTTAATTTAAATGACATGTTTGAAATAAATTTTAGTAGCTATATAAATATGATTCTATAGTTTCCTTGAATTTTTCTTACTGTTACTGTACTAAAATTTCGAATTGAATGTTAAGATAGGTGATATTAATATAAAAATAAATTCAGTTTGTTTTTGCTGTATGTTTTTTAATATTTTTATTAATAAAAATTAATATTTAAGTATTTTATTAATAAAATACTTGCAAAGGTTTATAAATGTAATTGTCTCATAATTATGTCTTAATTTTTATCAAAACAATTACTTGAATATAGAATTATATTATTTTAATTGTACCATTAATATATTGTCATTATTAGGGTTTATAATTATATAGTATAAAACCAAATTCCATCAACCATTTCACTAGTTTAGATCCTCTAATTGGCTGAGTAACTAAAGGGATTGCTTATTTGTATAATATTACATAATGCAATTTAAGTGTCCAAAGCTACAGGCAAAACAATAGTATATTATGTCTATTTATATTTGGTGTACTTGTTGTTTGTTTTTATGACAGTTGCTTTAATTGGTAATCATAAATCATAAAATTATTTAGGTCAATTCTATTAAGAGAGACTGTAGAAGAAATCGATTAATTTGTTACATTAACCAATGTAACAAATGAATGAATATATGCAAATTTAACTATTTAATTTATTGAGATTATGTGAATTTGGCATATCTGAAAATCTGTATCAGTTTAATGAGATAGTACAGTAGTTTTTTAGTTACACACTGTATCCCGCATATAGCAGGCATCATTTCTATTAAGGTGCTTCCTTATTCATTTTGTGTTCTGCTAGGGATGCTGTTGGGATAAAGATTAATGTCAACAACATTTAAGTTGTAATTTTTTAAAATAATTATTATATATTCATCTTTATTTTTTGTGCTGATGGCATGTTAGTTTTATACAATATGCACCTCTTGCATAATATTAACCAAATAAAATGATGACTTGTTCGTAACTGATTCTAACTTATAAGCAGAAATGTATGGGTTTAATTTTATATATGCCTGATATCAATATTTATTCTGTGTACTTTTTCATTTATATTTTTAATATAAGGCCATCATATCTCCGTGGCGCAGCATTGTAAACGCAAAGATTGTGGGGTAAATTCCCATTTGGCGCAATAAATGATTTAATGTTTTCATTTCTTCCCGCTGACAAAGAAGAAGCTCTGACTTAAGTTCCTTATACTCAACACGCAATTTCTCTCAATTATTGAAGAAAGTGCATACTAGAAATTCTACATTCAGTTTAATATAAATTGAAATTAAGTAACATTTACCTTTCTGTATTTTCCATTACAAACCCGTACAGAACGTTGAGTGTAGACTCCACACTCAACGTTCATGTATGCAGATCTATCTTTTTTATTTTTCAGGTGAATATGAAGTCATTGGCGAATACAATTGGCAGCTCCTGGAAACCAAAGCCGATGATAAAGTCATTAAGATTTACGGCTACAGGTATTCAAAAATCCGTACAATTATCTTCTACACCATTTGCACATCTTTTTTGTGTATACCATATTTTATTTTGGGATATTATCCGAAATTGAAACGGTTCAGGTTCACAAGATGTAGTTTGAAAATGGCGGACCAAGTTTGCGGTGAGTTTACGAATAAATTTTTGATCTCATGTATCCAATGGTCTGTATATCTATCTATGAGAATATTGAAATATATAATTACGGTGTTTTTTTAGTATTGGACGGCAATGGTTTCTTCGTTGAACCTGTCAAGGAAGTGGAGCTAAACCTTTCTCCTGGTCGGCACAGCAAACTACGTTACTTCTGTTATGAACACACCCGATATATTTGGCTCAGTGATTACGCGTCTTTTATGAATGTATTGACGTTGAATGAGAAAATGACTATAAACTTGTTATATGAAAGTATTTCAGGCATTAATAAAAGTCAACAAACTGAACTGTAAGACTTTTTCAATATTTAAGAAAATTTTGACATTAACATTAAAATATACATTGAAATTCTAATAATTTTCTTTATTTAAGGACAAAATTATATGGAAAAAATTCTGTGGAAGTTGAAGTGAAGAGCTACTGGACTCTATTTGTTAATGAAGTTTTCAACCCATTTTACCTGTTTCAAATATTTTCTATAATTCTATGGTCGTTGGATGAATACTACCAATATGCCTCTTGCGTTCTGCTACTGTCTATAGGCTCATGCATGATGGCGCTGTACCAGACTAAGCAGGTAAACTACCTCTAAGGCGGGTTTACCATTCTAAAGAGGAAAAATATAATAAAACCAATTTCCTTATAGATTGTATTAGATTAAGTTATTGTCACACTTAAAATTCATTCGTTATGTGTTTTCCTTATTACGTAACTTGTACAGGCAATATTTTCCTTACTTTCGATAATGATTAATTCTTTTGCAGCTTCACACTTTTTTCTTGTCACATAACGGACGGCTAATTAAGTTAAGACACTCTATCCCCCAATTTTCGAGACATGTGATGAATGATGAAAGTCAACGCCGTGCTTTGCTGACCAGAGCAAAGAAATGAGGTTAATTTAAATCAATACCATTGCGTTTACAGTCAGACGCTGTTATAATAACAATGTTTAACTGCTAAAAAAACCATCCGCACACATATAATTTGAATTTGAATGTAATTCTAATCCCACAATTTTAAAAAAAACGATCTTATAATCGAATAATGTATTAAATGTCATAAATATATACACAGATGAGCATAAACCTCCACAAAATGGCGGGTTCGAACAGCCTATTAACGGTGACAGTACTGAGGCCGTCATCCCATAATCGCGAGGAGTGCGTGGTCAACGCCGAGAAGCTGGTGCCTGGTGACGTCATCGTGCTGCCGCCCGACGGCTGCGTGATGCCCTGCGACGCGTTACTGCTGACTGGCTCGTGTCTGGTCAACGAGTCCGTGCTAACTGGTAAGTGATGGTTGAATGGTCATGATACATATATATGGGTTATAAACTAAAAAAACTCTGTTCAATTGATAATTGTTACCGTTAAAATGCTAATTGCGTTTTTTTTATTTTTAGGGCGATTTAGACAAAATTACTAGGTGCTATGTTGGTCTGCTGTCACGTCACTTCGTCTTGTAAACAAATGCATTTTCTTATTGCTATATATATATATATATAAACGTTCCATTGATCAGTGAACATTTTGTTTACGAAAGACCTAATGACGTCACAAAATGGTTAAATTATATAGCATTAGTATTTTATGAAACGTATACATTTTTTTTTGGATATCTTTAAGGGGTGCAAGTTCGAGCCCTGCTATGTTATTTTTGTAAATGTTTATATATTTTCTAAAATATTCGTCTATCGTGGAATAATACTTTAGATTGTTAAAAATATACAGCATTGTTTGCATAGCATCATCAGTAATTATATAAAATTATTGATGGCGCAAACAGTTACATATAGTTCGCGCGTGAATTGTCTGCAACTCTGACGAATGTGTTAGTGTCGTGACAAGGTGAAGGTGTATCGAATTTTAAACGAAAGCGCGCTTCTTATAAATTTCCACTTTTTTTTATATTTACTTGACATTTAATTTTCACCTGACACAAGGGCAGATGATCTATTTTCACGAGAAGCCCTAAACGATACTAAAAAACAATACACTACTAATTACAATAGTTATATATAATGCAAATTAATTATTTCCATTTCCTGGCTCCGGAAAGAAAAAATAGTTCCAACACTCAAATTTCAATATCTTCTAACAATATGCTCCCTGTGCCTACACTCCTACATGCGCGATACAGGCTGAATTTAATAATATTAAAAATATGTCATAGGTGAAAGTGTACCTGTTATGAAAAATCCACCCAGCTTGTCTTCAGAAGTATATTCGACAGAAAATCATAAAAGACATACCCTCTTTGCTGGCACGCAGGTTATTCAAACAAGATTCTATGGAAATAATCAGGTAACTACTAATTCAATATAACAATGGATAACTTTTAAATAAAGACGAATTAATGTGGTAATAAATTTTTCATTATAAAAAATAAGATTATATCATTGAAGGTCAGGTTCAAGTCTTTACCATATTTACGAATATTTTGAAGATTTCAACCCGATCTACGCTTTCGCATCTACCATACATTACATACCACCGTGGATAAGTACGAAATAATGAAACAGTAAAGTAATGTATGGTATAAAATTACCTGTTATAAATATTAATAATTGCAAAAATATTTAGCTTAAACATTAAATATTTATATATATTTATCCATACTATTAGTTATAATGAAAAATATTGAAAGAAATATATAAATCATTGTTGAATATCCATGCATTGACAGAGTTCATCGATTTATTTATTTTTTGTTTTGTACAATATGGTGTCTGGTTGTCGCCTTTGTACTGTTGTCATGTCTTTAGTGACAATTGCCTGGCCAAGACAAATCGATAGACGGAAGTAACATTAAAATCAGTCAACCTATTTGGCCTACAACGGTGTATATCATATAAACAAACATACATACAAGGCACAAGCGTGTGACTGTAATTATTATGGTTGTGGGCTCGATTCCTATTCGGGGGAAGGTATTATTTAATATTTAAATGTCTTCGCTCTGGTAACGAATCAAACGGCGGCTGTTGAATTCCGCCATTAAACACGCAGTGCCTACAGAATTAACTAAACCCAACAAAAACTTATCAGAGATGGGTAAAGCATGAACTTACATTTATCTTATTAGATATGGTTGTAAAACACTTTTTTTTGCGTTCACGTTACGTCATCGTTTCCTTATTTCTATTTACATTTTGTATCTGCCCATAAAATGAGTTAGTCATATTTAAGATAATCCCCGTTTGTATGACAGAATCATTAAAAATGTGGAGAATGTGACTCTATTTCAGGTTTAACTGTAAACGCTTCGGAGTGAATCAATTTCATTTTTCGCTCTGGTAACAAGATAAAGTGTGGTATAGTTCTGCTACCCAATACCCTATGTCTCGAAAATTGGGTGAAAAGTGGGGAGTGTCTTAACACTAGGTTCCCTTTGCCTATCCGGTTACATGAAAAAAGAGGGTGAATCACATTTTAAATGCACAACATTTACTAACAAAATTATTCAATTAATATAAAGCATTTGTATGTTTTTTAGGTTTTGGCTAAAGTTGTTCGTACTGGTTTCTTAACAACCAAAGGGGAATTGATTAAAAGTATTTTGTACCCGAAAGAATTTAATTTCCAATTCTATAAGGATGCTGTGAAATTTGTCATATTCATGTTTTGTATTGCTGCGATCGGTATGGCGTATTCGATTTGGCTTTATGTTGTCCGAGGGGTAAGTCAGCATTCGTTATTGTAATTATTTTACGTTTTAGTTAATATACTCGTAATAACACAGTTATGCTTGTTGTTTTTTTTTAAGTTTTACAAAAATATGTAGCCTCAATAAACGCTTGGTGATGTTGGTATTCAGGGATCAAAATCATCATCATCTTCATATGGATCCAAAAATGTCACAATTACATGAATTGACAGGCATGGCAATGGCATTCTTTTTGGCATTTGTGACATGTCACACTATATTGTTAAAATCAAAGTCGTCGTTTGAAATGGAAAAATCTATCAGAACAGTTTTCTGTAACGGTTGCGGCTCACGGCGGTACCGCTGCAACAAAAATAAACATTAAGTAACAAATGGTATCCAATACATTTAAATAATGTCTACAGAGTCCAACGGGCATTATAATCCTGCGCACGCTGGACATAATAACCATAGTGGTGCCGCCCGCGCTGCCCGCCGCCATGACCGCCGGCATCGTCTACAGCCAGCAGCGGCTGCGGCGCAACAGGATATTCTGCGTGTCCCCACCTAGGATTGTCATTTGCGGAAAGTTACAAGTTATGTGCTTTGATAAGGTTAGCTATTATAATTAGTTTTTTTAGCTTTTTCTTATCTTAAAAGCATTTATGTCCATTAACTAGAATTATTAACTATTAATTAAAACAGCTCACATACTGTATGAAATAATTTTCGTTTTTACTAAGAATTAAAAAAATGTATAAAGTGAGAACTTACTATACAGGAAAAAAAAATTCAATAAATAGGTTTAGTTTTTTTTTAAATTTTAATATGTATGTCCCAAAAAAACGTTTAAAAATACATATTTCTATAGTTCATTGATTATTTACCTACATCATGAAATTCATATGTTACCCACACAAAATAAACCACTTGTTTAAAAAAAAAAAACATTATATTCCAGACTGGAACATTAACTGAAGATGGTCTGGATTTATATACGATCGTACCACATGAAATTGGCGAGAGATTTGGTCGTTGTGTCAATACAATCAGTTCCCTATCAGCGAAAAGTCCGTTGGTACAAGCCCTTGCTTCCTGCCATTCTCTTACTAGCATTCAGGGGCAACTGAAAGGCGACCCGTTAGACTTGAAAATGTTTGAATTCACTAATTGGGTATGTCTTTTTCTTCTTTTATTTTTTTTAGATTCTATATACTAATATAGAAGGGCAAGCACCAGATTGAAATTCTTTTAGTGCAACTTAGAAAACATAAGTGGTGTCAAATGCATTAAAGCTGTACACAATCTTGAAAAGTATACAATCTAAAAAAATCTCTTAATGAACATCACTAATATAAGACATTTTGGACAATGTCATGTCGTCCTTATTAATTGTATTACTACAATGAGACTTCTATTACTTTTAGCACACTATGTTGCTTGCAGTGATTAAGTTATGGTCCTACAATACCTGTATGCTTTATCGCTTCTTTACATCTAGTGTCCTATATTATGTAGTGCACTAGAAATAGTGTTGTCTAATTGCCATAAAAAAAATTGTGCAGATTTTAGATGAACCTGGACCAGAGAACACAAGATATGATAACTTAACTCCAGCCATTGTTAAACCAAACACTGCCTACAATGAACCTTTACCAGACCTGGATAATTATGACCCTCTCACTATGGAAATGCCTTATGAGGTAAGTTTTATAAATATTTTGAATTATTAATTTTAGTTATAATATATATCTAGCCAGAGAGCATCTGATTGTATACAAGATGGTTTTGAGTTCCACTCAAGGGAATAAAATATTTGAAGTTCCTCTCTCTGTGGTAAGAAGACAAAGCGCAGCATTGATTTAAATCCCATATTGAGGTTGGTAGGGATCTAGTGCAGAAAACACTCCGTTTCCCCATGCACCGCCCAATTTTCAGGACATTGCGTGTTGAGCCTAAAGTCAATACTGCTCTTGTTACCAAGGCGAGGATATAAAAATATTTCATTCCCTCAAGTAAGAATCGAACTCTCAACCATCGGGCTTATAGCCGCTGTGCCGCTGCGTCACCGACCTCTAATATACAATTATTTACTACTAATATTTAATAATCACTTCAGATTGGTTTATTACGTCGATTCCATTTCTCTTCGTCTCAACAATCTATGGGAGTCATTGCCCGTATTCTGGGACAGCCGCAGATGGTATATTATGTTAAAGGAGCACCTGAGAAGGTAAAATATTGTTCTCATAAGGTTATTTAAACACAAAAGTAATTTCACAATTCAATTTTAAGCTAATAATTTCCTACTACATACACATATTCAACAAATATGCAATTCAAATTCTTCTTATATTGTATTATATATATATATATATATATATATATATATATATATATATATATCTTATATATTGTAAGCACTTTTCGAATGGTCGAGTAAACAAAAAGCTACCACCAGTTAAGAAGGCAGTGCTGCTGAGAAGAGCCGGCAGTCGTCGCACTTCGGCTACTATAGTTAAGAAATGAAAATAATTTAAACATAAAATAATTAAATTAAAATTAAAAAAGCATTCCACCATATGCTCAGCCAGTAATATAACCAAAGTAATAAAAAAAATACAAAGTTATACTTATTTTATATTATTTACGCTTAAATGATGTAAAGGATATAACCAAATCCCATAGTTGTTTCTTAAATTAGAGTTTTGCTTTTGAAATTAATCAGTACTGTATAATATTATTTGAAATTAATATATATTTGAAATTAATCAGTATTGGATGGGATAAAATTACATCTGTTACAACTCAGACCAGCTTGCTAACTGTCTTCCTTCAAGGCGGCGGATCCCAATCTTTAAAATATTACTTGGGATATTTGAGATATTTAGGGACACTTGGGATATCTGAGATATTTAGGGACACCTGGGATACCTGATATATTTTTATTTCCTCTTTCTGAGTTGAGTTGAATTAACTTAGCCACTCAATTTTGAATATCTCGAAGGTAAGGTATCGATAGTCTTAATTCAATTTTTGCCCTGAATAGTATAGCGGGAAGCAAAAAAACACTTAAAAGTACAAATATAAAATCCTTCAGGTTGCAGGAATGTGCGATCAGAAATCACTACCAGAGAACTTTAGCACAGTACTAAACGAGTATACTTCAAATGGCTTTCGAGTCATTGGCATAGCGTACAAGAAATTAGATAGAAAAATGAAATGGGTTGACGCTCAAAGGCTCAAAAGGGAGACGATTGAATGTGACATGATATTTTTAGGCTTTCTAGTCATGCAAAATAGCCTAAAAGCTGAAACTGCCCCTGTTATTAAGGAGTTGCACGCGGCCAATATAAAACAGATTATGGTTACAGGTAAATAATTTCACTCTATCGGTATTCATTTTATAACAGGATAGGACAGTAGGAACCTACTATTAAGATACTCTGTTTCCACGCACCGCCCAATTTTCGAGTCTATGCGTATTTAGTGACGGAACTCAACGCGCTGCTGTTCTAGTTACCAGAATAAGGAAACGGGAATAATTCATTTTCTTGACAAAATCGAACCATCGTGTTTACAGTCGGATGCTGTGCCTCCTCGCCACGGCGTATGTTAAATTAGAGAAGAATTTACGCGTTTTTTATTTTATATCTATCTTCTTATACAAAGTAAAGGCTTCGTTAATTTAACAGTAGTAGCTGAAGTACAGCACAGCAACTGTAAATATTGCTGCTAAATAAAATCAATGCTTAATTTGAATATTATTACACTGAGGAAATTAGAAAAAACAAATACAGCAATCGTTGTTGATCACCCGAACTGCTTGGAGAACATGGATGTTCGAGAAATTGCTTTGTTCGGATAACCGAACTGTATTCACATATATTTATGCCCATATTAAATGAAAACAATATTTACATACATATTTGTAACAAAATATACCATATGGCAAAATTAATTTGGTATCTAGCGTTGTCTATACATTATAGAGTGAACTGTAAGGCAAAGGGTGCTGTAGTTCGGATAATTGATCGGATAATCGCCGCTTTACTGTAGTAGTTTTTTTTTTACTTTATACGTAATTATTATTCGTAGGTGATAACATAATGACGGCCATGTCGGTAGCACGCGGCTGTTCTATGGTCCAGCCTCATCAGAAAGTAGTTCTTATTACTGCCAATCCTTCGGTAGGAAATGAAAGGCCTACATTGCATATGGAAGTAAGTTTAAATTCATTTTATAGAAGCTACATAAACGCTTAAATTTATTGTTACATTACACAAAATCTTTACATCATGTGTTATCCTGATATATAAACTTTATTACTGTAAAGTTTTACCTACATTAGTATTTGGATGGATTACAAGAGGCACAAATTCATGCCCTGCTGCGTTACAATTTTTGTACGTTTTCTATAATATTTTTCAACCCTTTTTTAGGTAATAGGCGAAGGTTGTCCACCAAATTTATCTTTGGAAGCATATGTATTAGCAATGGATGGTAAAACTTGGGCCGTCATGCGCACGCACTACCCCGACCTCATCCCTACTGTTGTGGAAAGAGGTACATTTACTATTATTTTTTTTACAACTTCATGCTTTATTCCACATATAATAATAATAAATAGGCTTAGAGAACCTAGTGTCAAGGCACTCCGTTCTTGTCTGCGCCTGAATTCAAGATATCGCGTGTTGATTGATGGATTTCAACGCCGTTGGCTCGCCAGAGCCGGGAAATGAGAGTAATTACATTCACGAGTGAGGATAGGACCCACAACCATCACATTTACAGTCAAACATTGTTCACGTGTGCTACAATAGCACACTTAGCCTCACTGCAATTTATAAAATTTATAATGCGGCCATCATGGCGCAGAGGCCAGCCTCTGAATTGATTGTAACAAAATTGTGTTTACTGAAAAAACAGGGACATTTAATGTTGCAAAATGCAACTCTGCAAAAAAAGGAATAATATTTTAAATTATACCCATTTTGTTCAAACTTGAAGCTGTATTATTTTAAGTTGTGGTTTTTTTAACGTGTTACGAGAGCGAGCAAGAAAATTAAAAAATATATTAATTTATTATACACTTGTCACACCTCATGCCACGTTTTTTTTTATTCAGGCATGATCTTCGGGCGTTTCGGTCCAGATCAGAAAACTCAGCTGATCTGCGCCATACAAGACGCCGGCTTCATAGTGGGCATGTGCGGGGACGGGGCCAACGACTGCGGCGCGCTGAAGGCCGCGCACGTTGGCATTTCGCTGTCCGAGGCTGATGCTTCTGGTGTGTACAAGGTTTTCTTTCTGTTGTTTTTGGTGTTTAAAAAAACAAACGTCTTTATGCCTGCAGCCGAAAATACAATACACCTGCACTTGGCTCACCTTAGAAATATTGCTTGCTAAGTTGATAACAACGGCACATAAAAGCTGCACCTGTCGGGATTTCATTGTCCGTGGTCGATGCTTTGACGTAAATTAGTCTATGTTTTTGACGTGATCTTTTTTTCAGCTTCACGCTGTAACCCGCACACAGCAGGGTAGGCAGAGGGAACCTCGGTATTAAGACACTCCATTCCCCACTTTGCTGAATTCTGGAGGCATTACGTGTTGATGGTAGAACTCAACGCCGCTTTGCCTCGACACCAGAGAGAAGAAAAACGTAAATATAAACGTAAAGAAATATTTCACTTCCTCGAGTGGGAATCGAACCCACAACCGTTGCGTTTGCGGGCGGCACCCTTGTGCCATTGCGCCACGACGGCCTCTACGGTTTTTGACGTGATGACTGCTTATAAACGATGAGTACCGGCTGCACGCACAACAAAGCATGACTCATTGTCACGTTCCGCCTGAACGGAGCGTGCAAACGAGAGCGCGATACAAATAATAGAAAGGCACGAGCTGTCTCAGCGATTGACTTGTGACGTATCTATCCATTCATTGTTAATTATAATTAAATAGCACATTGTTACTTATTATTATCTGCATAATTTAAGTTATACAAAATTGAATAAATATTTGGAAAATAAATTGTTTATTTATTGAAAAATAAAGTGTAATTAATTGCTTCTTGGTATAATGCATGTCTAATGATAATTCAGTGATAATAATTCAATTCATAAAAATATGTAATTTTTTCCAAAGTCCATAACAGAAAAAAAAACAAAGTATTTATTTGATTTCCAGTTGCTGCACCGTTTACATCGCAAGAGCAAAACATTCGCTGTGTGACCCTGCTGGTTCTTGAGGGAAGATGTGCGCTCAGCACATCATTCGCAATCTTCAAATATATGGCTCTCTATTCACTTATACAATTCTTCTCAATACTTATTCTTTATAATGTGAGTATTACATTTTTATACTAAAGTTATGGTTGTGAATTTCGATTCGCACTTGGGGAAATGAATTGGACCGCACGTTTCGGTGAAGTTCTTATATTTGTTGTACATGGACGTACAAACAGTTTTAACGGTGATTTTAAACCGACGGTTATTTGTCATTTTCCATATCCCAAGACGGTTCTCTATTTCTTCTCTAATTTTTTCATTTCAGCTATTCACTTCCTCGAGTGAGAATCGAACCAACAACCGTCGCGTTACAGTCACACCCTTGTGCGACTGCGCCACGACGGCCTCTATATATGTTATATAAATAATTCCGTATATTTTTATTTAGGATACAAAGTTATGTACTAGCTTACAGTCAGCCTATGTGACAAAATTGGGTGGACTCAATATCGTCCATCTTCAACAAATGTAAGAAATCATCTGAACTTTGTAAGCCGCGTGTCTTTTGATTTCGCTCTTGGCATGTGCACTTCTACTGGTGCGTCTTGGAGTGCTATCGGATAGTCCTAAAATATTTAGTGTGTAGTGTGACAATAAATTCAAATTAAGAACTAATACTTCTTGTCAAGTTATTTAATTATAGGTCAATGGGAGAAAAATATCACAATCACTCGTTTCTTTTGAAGACGTTAACTTAGAAGTTTATTTTCTGCTGTGCTCCAAGAGACTGCAAACCTGATCGGGACTATCAAAATGATGGATTTTTTATTTTAGTTTCATCTTGATACCTCCACTAAAAACGACTAATTTAAACTATTGACATTTCCAGTTCTACTCGATACTCGGGAACAACCAGTTCCTCTACATTGACCTGGTCCTTACCACGCTGCTGGCCCTGTCCCTGGGACGCGCGTCCCCCGGCCCCGTCCTCACCAAGCAGTCGCCGCCGGTGTCGTTGGTAGCCGTATCCAGTATACTGACATTGACGCTGCAAGTGCTGCTAGTGCTAGTGATGCAGATGCTTGCTGTGTATATGTTGCAGAATCAGAAATGGTTTGTGTTTGATGTTGTTTTTTTTTTGTAGTAGTATTTTGTTGGTCGTTGAAAACTATATGTATTTTATTTTACTTGTTAATTTAATTTGAAGTCTTATTCTTCGTTAGCCTACTAAAATTTTCAAAAATTATAATTAGCACATGTAAAGATTAATTAATATTTGATGGTTAATGGGAGTGGAAAAACCATCAAATAAAATTGAGTTATATTTGCTATGGTGATCTTGCAGTATGTCATATTAGTTATATATTGCATATGAAATCTCTAGAATAAATACAATTTATTCATTTTATAGTAACCAATTTAATAAACCAATTTTTAAAACAGTCGTGGCGTAGAAGCACAAAGTCTGACTGTAAACGTGATTAGTTTTGGGTTCAAACACCGTTGGAGGAAAATGAAATATTTATTTAAATTTATATTTTTTATTTCTTCGCTCTGGTTTCAAAAGCCAAAGCGCGGCGTTGAGTTCTGCTACTTTACAAGAATGCCTCCAGAATTCGACGGAAACTGGGGAATGGAGTGTCTTAAAACTACCTCTGCTGACTGTGCTGTATGCAGTGTGAAGCTGAATTTTAAAAAAAGAATAAAATATTTAATTATGTACTTTTCGTTAAGGTATATACAAGTAGAGGGAGGAGGAGAAATGGAACAAGTGCTTTGTTGGGAGAACACAGTGATATTTATTACTTCAGCATTCCAGTATTTAATAATGGCTTGTGTCTATGCTAAGGGCTGGCCCTTCCGTCAACCGTTCTGTTCAAACTGTAAGTAGTTAATAATTATTGATTCTACTACTTCAGGTCATCGATGCGCAGTGACACACTGTGTGACTGAATACGCTTTAGTGGCTTCGATTGAAACCCGGGAGAATGGATTATAAAATATTTATATTTTCGCTCTTATATATCGCTTTGGTAGCTACATCGAAACCACAAACATCGCGCTTACAGTCGCACGCTTGTGCGTCTGCATCACGACGGCCTCGAACAGCATAATAAATACTAGAAAAAAAAACTATAAAAAATGTATAATTCCAGATTACCTAGTAGCAACATTAGTGACTCAAGCCATATTCGTGACGGTTCTACTGCTTTGCCCGTGGCCGTGGCTCGCTGACTTCATGGTGGTCAAAGTTATGGATCTAGCACAACCTGAAGAATTTAAATTTAGAATTTACTTATTGCTTATTCCAGTGCTTCACCTTTTACTGGCTATTGCTATTGAGGTGCGTTTATAGTTATTTCATTAGCTTTTAGTAGAAATATGTATTATTATTTATTTGGGCGACAGCATTTTATTGTAAACGCGTTGGTTGTCGGTTCCATCACCATTTGCAGGAATTAATTATTTTCACTGCGCTGCTCTGGTAAAATAAAATGCGGCGTTGAGTTTCACTCAATACGGTGCTTCTTAAACATGGGCGGGAAGAGGCGAACGGATGTTGATATAACGCTCAATGTTCGCTCAATGCTCAATCCACCTATAACATATTTGTACTATATGTACAATAAAACTTGAAGCAAAAAAGCAAAAAAATTGAAAAACAATAACGAAAATAAAAATGTTACATATTCATTCAGTTAGAGTATCATTTTAAATGTATAAATCTTATAAATATTAATATTTTATTTACAGGCTACATTATCAGATCCGGAGCGTTTTACCGTTTTATATAGTTTCCTTAGACGAAGATGTTCGGATAAGGAAGAGGAGGCGTGTGAAGCAGGAAGTCCGTTATGGCCAACCAACTTTAATAATGAACCCATACCATGCTGACGGATAAACATATATATAAGAATAATATAGTGTAAACTCTGTATAATATCAGTCCATTTAAACCTTCGATATCCTACTTCTTTGCTTGGTATACCTTGTTACAGATATAATATTATAAACTAAATAAATAATTACTGTCGGCTTCGTAGTACAGTTAATAGTACGAAATGGAATGGTAAAAAGTGTAAAATACTGTATATATGTAATATATGTAAAACATTATTTTATTTCACTTTAATAATGTTGGCGTATTTGTAAAATTTATACCTGATTGACAATAGGTGTTTATATTGTAAACAATCACTGCAAAACTTTGTAAAATGTTGTTGTATGGAGTTTACATTGTACTTATATGATAATAGTAGATTGTGTTTCTTCAGTAGCAACTTTTGTGACAGTAGTAGTGTTAAATACAATAATTCGTTGTACTAGTATTTAAATTAAGCGGTTTGTTTAAAGTGTAAAGGTTTTTTTGCTTTGTGGATTTGCTTATTTTATTTTAACTTATGTAGATAAAAAATTATACTTAATTTAAAAGTCTGCTGCTCTTAAGCAGTAAAAAAAACTATTTGTTTGTACTGTGTATTTAATCAGTAAGCACATGCTGTTTTTAATTTTACGCTGTTATGCCGCATACAGCAGGGTACAGGGGCTCCTATTGTTAAGACACCCCGTTTCTCACTTTCCGCCTATTTTTAGAGATATTGTGAATGACAACACGGCGCTTTGTCTTCTTACTACTTATAACTTTGTACTTCTTCTCCGAGTGGGAATTGAACATACAACCGTCGCGTTTACAGTGAGACCCTATGCCCCTGCGCTACAATAGCCCCAAATATTATTATTATTATACCTTTACACTATAAACTTACGTTACAATATTATGATAATCAGAAACGAGTATTACTTGTTTATAATTTAACATGTAGTTTGTGGGAAAAGACAAAAACAATTGAATACCTAAAAATTTACACAACCTTTAAGTAGTTAAGGTCATTCATAAATGACGTCACAGTTTAAGGTAAGGTGTGAACAATAGTGTGACATCACATTGCGAAATATAATATGCAAATATATTTACAGAACAGGTTTTTAATGGTAAAATTTCAAAATATGTGACGTCACACTAGGTGGAGGTCTCACAAATGTAGCCGTATGACGTATTGGATGGCCTCGATATATGTCTACTTTAAAATGTTCTATTTAGAATTTACGTCAAGTAACAGAAATTTTTCACTTGACTCGGTTTTATGAAACAAAAAAACTACAATAGTATATTTAGGATGTATTAAGGTTATTTTATTAATAAAATAAAAAATCTGCAGCAAACACTAGTGTAAGTTTCTATTGAATATTTTTTTCTAAACAAAATTAAATATTTTATTCACCAAATATCAGTAGTATAGAACTTTTTGAAGTGTTTACTATAATATAAATTGTACAATAAATATTAATTAGGCTTATGCATAGAATTATGTTTGGTATAATAATCATTAAATTATTATTCATATTAGTGTAAATTAGAAAATAAAAAAGCAATTATTTTCAAATGCCAAATATAAGCAGACAAATGGTCTGAATTCTGTCCTATGTGTAGTTATTTAAGTCTTTAATATAAATACATATATAATGTAAACTTCATGTAACATTTTAACTACCAACACTAAAAAAGTATATAATATCAGAACGGTATAGATTTTTGACTTTGGCAATTTGTTAAAAGACCAAAAAATGCTTTACCTTTAACCCCTTTAGGAACGTTATATGGAGTTTACACTGTATATAAAAAAGGCATACTATGTAACTGTGTAGAGAGGTCCCTAAAGGCTGTGTTGTTTTCCTCCTCGCTAATCACGGTAATATTTTTTATTATTTCTAATTCATATTATGATGACTTAAAATGCAATCTTTGTAGAACAAAGTAGCATCAAAATTGTACTTATTTAAGAAATAAGTGTTTGTACTTAATTTCAATTAAACATAAAATTAGAGATGTTACGGATGTAACATTTCGGATCTGGATTTACAAGACACAGATATAGAAATATTTCAGATTATCAAATGTCGGGATTTTTGAAAAAACTATTTTTTTTAACAATCTGTAATTATAGCTTTGTTGGTTTTTTTTTGTTCTAAAGGCAAAAGGTTTTCGTATATATGTGTCTTGGCTCGATAAGCCATGATAAATCTCATCTTGGCTCCGCCCATATCTTAAATTATATGAAACTTTTATATCGGATTCGGTTACAATTACTAATTTTTTTTTATTTCAATCATCGATGATGATTACGGGGCTCCGTAATGTCCCTGCGTATATGCGTACATTTCTTAAAAAAAAAACAAGCAGTCTCTCTTTTATTTGAAATGACAGCCATTTATCATTTTATAAAGTAAAACTAAAAAGAAATCATGTTACCTTTAATAGTATTCAATTAAACGTTATACTTTCATTATAATTAAAGCAAATATAATTTGTTGTGCGTTATGTATGAAATTTTTAAATAATATTGTTATATATTTATTTATCATCGTACATATTATTGCCGCCGTGCTTTACACGTTTATAGTACTTATTTATGCTTATTATTATTTTTAATTGCTTCAATTGTGATTAGTTGCTAAAGTATAGCTTTCTATGCAATTCATTTTGTGTGTAGGCAAATTTATTGAAAGCCACCAATGATTTAAAGCACAATAGTATTAATGAATGCAAATAGTTTTATTTAAAAAAAAATTTTTGCTAGAATCGATTATTAATGGTGAGCGAGATGTGAGAAGATTAACAACTTTCTTATATTTGAAATTGTTTGTTTTTATAATTAAACTAATAATGTTTTTGAAACATTTACAGTAAATTGTGCTGTATTTATTGTAGATGTCTCATGTAAGAGATTCCACTATGGTTAAATATAAGAGTAAAAGTTACATTAAATACGTTATTAACTTAATTATTTTGTAACAAATAATTTGAAAACAGTCGAAGGCAAGTAAATAATGATTTCAATACTAAACGTGCCTCAATAGCCAAACAATAATCTACTTATTTCTCTATGATCCGTATAATTAAACTTTAAAACAATTTCATGGTTTTTAACAACTAATACAATTATTTAATAGACTGCCTAACCCTTAAATGCATGATTTTTCCTTTTTAAATACAATAAATGGAAACAGGTACATACTTAAACATAGATTATGGGAAAAATAAGAAATAATTTATTTTTTTCTACAAAAAAATATATTTTTATGAAGAAAACTTACTGATGTAGATCTACATCAGTATGCATTACAGTCACTATTAATAATGTAGTCTAAGTACTATTGTATTATACGATTGTCTTCGCATTATTCTTACTTATGAATATCTGTAGAAACATGAATATCTTTGAAACGGTTATTTCTTTGACTTGGACACGACTATTGTGTGGTGCTCTTACAACTGGGCATTTTCCACCGTAATCGAGTGGCAAATACAGGCCAATGTTCGAATCCATCTACGCGCACATCTTTTGACGGGGGCGGACCTTTTGATTTTTTACTTGAAGCTCGTGTTCTAGAGAAGTGTTTTCTTTCGTGTTTACTAGGTCGTCCTCTTTTACTACCACCAGACACAGTGTGTCAGCCAAACAATTACGAAACTCCCCAAGATTAGGCAGTTGCTTTTTTGAGACACTCATGAGTTGATTGTAGTGAGGTCCAGTAGATGATAAAACAACCGTAAATACCATTTCCTGCTCTTTATTCGAATCCGATAGCGTCCTGAAAACGTCCATCAGATCGCACATCACAACAATGTAGGTCTGAGCAGACCTACATTGTTGTGATGCCCAATCCGACAAATTTCTCTCAAAGTCTGCCTCCCTCTGCCTCTGGTTTTTACGGGTTCGCACTACACCAGCCCCAAAGGCTTTCGGAGGCCCATCTCTCCTCGCTGTGTGGACTTAGAACCATGCATTGCCTCTATTTCCGAACTAGAGACGTCTCCATCTTTAATAGATTTACGCTTTCGCCGTGTTCTCTGCGCCGCTTCCAAATCCGAAGCGGATTCCAAAACTCCGACATTATCAAAATTTGTTTGTTGTGTATCAGTTTCCATGCTGTTCCCACGAGTATGGGGTCGAAAAACGATCCATTCAAGCAGTGCCCCCTGTCCTTGGATAAGCCTAATACGCCACGGGTGTCGGCCGGTACCCTGGCAGGAGCAGCAGTAGCGACTGAACATCCCATCAGTTCAAAAATTAAGATAGATGTTTTTAGTACCTATAAGAAAAGAAAACTGTCGAATTACCGTTTAGTAATTATGTATGTAAGGAAGAAAACACTGATGTCACTTATACGTCATTATGCATTTGAGGGTTAATTAAACATTTTTTTTCTATTACTGCTATAAAATATTGTTCATATCATTTATCATGTAGACCATTCACCTCAATTTAGTATTTAATTGCTGTGCTTCATTAATAAATGTGCAGTTCTTAGATGTTTTATCTCAGTTGCTTACTGCAACTTATGCAAATACTAAATTTGTAAATGTGTAAACGTGATTCTGATATTTAATTGAACTGGCATTGTTGTGATCGTTTTGGAATCTTGTTATTGCGTTTGTTTATATTTCTCGAATATTTGGAACTTGTTGACGGTTTTGTCATTGTAATGTAGTTCGATACAATTTTATCTGAAGTGTTTCAGATGTTTTAAGATGAACGTGACCAAACAAGGATTAAAATAAAACTTTTAAATTTTATTGTGGCTTTTATTTTCATTATTCTAATTAGCTAAATGCTTACTTACTACATTTGTTTTTACGAAAAAACATTTTGACAAATATAAATTTAGTTGAATTATTACATTTATTATATAAAAATTAAAAATATCAACCAAAATATGGTATTTCAATACGATGATTAACGTATTTAAAATATCTACGGTAAGTACTCGGTGTATCCCGGCGGCGGAGAATACTGTGGGGGCTGTATATCTTTGACTTTCAGTTTTATAGGCAACTCGCTTGGACTTATCGGAGGCTGTCTCCACCTGGAATTGTGATATTAAAAATAAACTGAATACAGATTTTTTCTTAAAACTTCAATTATTTATAACTTTTTCGTTTCGTTCAGATTTGGTTTATTCTCTTGTGTTAAGGTAACACTAATTTGATGAAGATTACTATTATAATATTTGATGAAGATAATACTCTAATTTGCGAAACATAAGCTCAAAAATGGATTATGTACAGAGATGAAAATAGATAATTTAGTGATATAATCGATTAATAAAAATATATTTATATAATGGTAAAAATATTATATAATTTACCAAGGCACTAAGCTCAAATCATGCGGCGGTTTGGGTCGCGAGAGCCGTTCGGCGCGCTCTTGTAACAACATATGTTTGTCTCTAATGGCTGAGCAACACGTGCGTAGCGTGAAGTAGTATATCAGCTCCACTCCTGACAACAAAGAGAAACCCAGAAACAAGCCTGCGATACCGCCAAACGATACTACAACAGAACCTTATATATTAGACATGGTTATAAAAAATAATATCTAATTCAAAATATTCTTTATTATAATTAAATTTAGGCGAACATTGTCGAATGAACATTTCTAATCTGATATAATATGAGCATGAGGTTTTTATGATCTATTGTTTATGAAATTATTACAATCATTTCATTACATAACATTAGTAGATGTGATCTATATTCTATATATTCAGATCACATCGTTATTACAATAATTACCAAGTAGATCCACCCAACCGAAAAGCACTTCTCGTTTATACCGGACCATCGGCCAAGATACAAATTCGGTTTCCAATGAATTGGTCGCCGCTGGTCCCTTGCTCGTACTAGAAACATAATTGTAATATTAATTAACTAAGAAATCATTGTTCAAAAATAAAACAATGTCTTTGTAATACTCACTCGATGTCCGTGAGTTTTTCTACTTCGTACACCGTGTGGGAACAGCCCAATTCGCAAGAACATCGTGTAATATCTGTTATAGCGGCCACGTGCCTCGCTATGCATTCTAGTTCCCTCACTGTACAATATCTGTAGCCATCTGTTTAATCAACAACACATATTTAAAAAAATCCTATTACATATATTAACATCTATGAAAGTCAATAATTTTCGTATTTTTTATGTTTTCGATTGCGAAGATGATTACGTCTAACTGTAGGCGCGAAGGTTGTCTATTCTATAAAATGCTAAGCGAATAATACATAAAGCGATGCATACATTGCAAATAAGTATTTAACATTGTTCGAATTTCATTGAAAGATCTTAAGATATTAATACAGAAATTATAAACAATACAAACAAAATTATTTAATAATAATTATATTAAAATAATAATTACGTACTGATGGGCGGATAAAAATGTGGCACACATTTACAAAACGACCGACATCTCTGCATACGGCATTGTCGCATACATGCCGAGTAAGTGTAGATGTTGGAGGTTTCCAATACTTGCTCGTCAGCAAATACACATCGTCGCTGACGAATTGAAAGCTGGCGAGCGTCCTCTGTTGTATACGTGTGTTTGACTGAGAAGGAAACTTTTTCAACCCGCCTGTCCCAGGAATGCTGGGCACTTTGCTCCAAGCCAGCCATTTCTTCTGAAGAATGTATGTAAATCTGGAATTTTACTATTTGATTAATATAAATTTCAGAAAGCTGTAGTATCCTAAAGGTGTTAAAGTGTAAAAATTATAGCTGAATTAAAAAACCATTTAATTGGAGTGACATTCACAATTTTACATTATTATATAATAAAATTAAATGAACATACATCAATAACAGTGTCGTTGCGAAAAGAATTAAACATGAATGACCACTTGGAATCTGTTTCGTGAATGAACGCCTCTGAGAACGGTTCAGTTTGAGTTTGCCTAAACAGAAAATAAAATATATAAAAATCTATATTCTAAATGTATATTTAGTGATAATAATTAGTTAAGGAAAATATTTTTATTGTTGCTTACCAAGGCCAACTTTTTTCGGCGTGTCTTGAATTGAATGCATAGCAAAAACCCATTTCTGTGAATACTGGTGTTAACAAATCACAACATTCTTCAGAATCTCCTTTCCATTCACAATCGTAGAATAAATTTTCACAATGTTTTACGATCTTGAAAAAAAATGTCAATAAGTTTCTCAAAAATCGCCTAATATTTTTTGGAAATTCTATATACATCAACGTTGTTATAATAAAAATTTAATTTTAATAAATTTAGTAACAACATATATTATTATAAATATCTTAAGATTAGATTGTAAATTTCAAATCTTACGCTATAAACTGCATGTTTGGGCTGTAGCGCTGGTTCAGGACCATCGTCCTGACTTTTACCGACAAGTTCAGCATTGGTAAGGAATTCAGAAGATCTTGAGGCTATGGTCTGATAACTAAGAGTTGCCAACCAACGGAGCATCTCATCCGCCCTTGCAGGTGGTTCGGATCCCCAAACTCTTTTAATATAAAGCAGACAAGAATTAATAAGTATAATATTTAAATGTACGGTATATTCTAAACATAATATAGTACTTAAAAAAAATAAACTTTGAAATTCGGATGAACTATAAGAAAAGCTTACTTTCCAATATACTCTTGTAAGAGATCGTCATCTACAGGGTTTATGTCGCACATGGTAACGGCGGGGAACGGAACGTCCCAATTGTGGAAATCAGTGTCTAATCCTAAACACACAATATAACAATATTAAATGAATGAACATCTGATATTTATTATTTTCATAATCTAGAAGCAATATTCACCAGTGATCGTTGGATTCGTTTGGAACTTTTCCCATAAGCTCACAATAATAATGCAAGTAGCGACAGCTCCAATCGCAGTGAAGCTGAACCACATGAACCTGTGAAATTGAAATAATTAATAATTAATTAATTAAATAATTAATTTTATACAGTCCATTTGCTTTTATTTATAACTATCATTACAGACAAAAAATACTCACTTCTCACAGAACGGTCGTTCCTTTTCTGCGATGTACCTGACACCGTGTAGAGTGGAATTGTTGAAAAATTCTGTAGTTTGATGTCGCAGACTGGCTGCCAGCAACGAGAGCGGCCCCACATCAGTATTTGGTTTGACTTGAGTTTGCTCAAACCATTTATTATTCTTGACAATTTTTTTGGAACCATACTTTTGGGTAACTTGAGGATGAACTTTCATTACTCGTCTCATATCGGTTCATATTTTGTTATAAAATGTGGAACGCGCAACTGATCAATACAACTTTACAATTCTGTATCACGCAAGCATAGATTGTATCTATATTATCGATCTCCTTTATAATTACACGTAATGACTTACTTTGCGTTAGTGACAACAAAATACAAAATTATTATAATATTTGTGGATTTATACAAAAAATGACATCCATACTATATGATTTTCTTAATTATTAAGCATATTATTATAATTTAATACAAATAATATCCTACGAAGGTACCTGGCTTCATTCTTTATTTGATTTTGCATAATTAAACCTTTGATGAAACATTTTTTTAGATATAAATGCTAAGTGACGATAGATGCCTCACCACGAAAATATTAAGAATGATAGATGGCAACAGTGCAGGTTCGATGCTTATTAAATTGTATAAGAGAAAAGAAAAACTTAACCAATATTTAAAACCATAAAGACAGTAATTGCCGCCAAGAAACTAGCGTCGAATTATTAAAAATATTTATATTTTTTATCTTTCATTTATTATCTCGTTATAAGAATTATAGTTAATACAATTATGTAAGACGAATTAAGTATACATGGTAGGCGCCTTAATGATTATTTATAACACAAATTAGCTATGTCGTCATCGTAATTTTGACTGTGAAGGTCTCAATTAAAAATGTATTATAGGCTTATTATACATCATTACAATGTTTGTAAGTAATAAGAAGTCGCTAGGAAAAACAAAAAAATGGTTGCATGTAGAGCGTATTTAAAAAATGCATTTAGTTTATTTTTCTAATTCAGAAATGGACCATCTGTCTCAGTGAGATCGACGACGACGGCATTCTTATATAAATTTAGGGAAGTATTGCCCAATGTATATGTAAGTATTCACTTATGAATAAAAAAATGTAGTGACAAATAAGTGTATTGAAATACAATGTTTTAATTATATACATCATATTAAAGTAACAAATCACGTGACGCATGTGATGCATGCACCACAGCTTGGTTTCCTATTTTCATGAAATATTTCATCATATTTTCACAAAGCGCTCATGCTATTAATATTTTTCTTAGAGTCGCTGGGTTCTTCATAACAGACATCGGGAGGCATTAATGGATCTATCTTTATGTCTAAATCCTGGAGAGCATCGTCTAATATTTTGATTTTTCCTAATAATCTTTCAGCTTGAAGATTGTAACCCGGTTCTAACATCTTGCCAGTTGGATTCAATTTAAATAAATATTCCGCCTATTAACATAAAACATCATTAAAATTTATCAAAATGTTCTCCAAACGCACACTAAAAGTTTCAAACATGCTAAATGAAAATATAAACACACAAAAACACAAAACTTATATTAAGAAAAATCTTCGGCTTAGAGTGTAAAGCTGTTAACAGATCAGTAAGCAAGTTGACAGGAGAGACAAAAAACTTTTTAAAATCTACGAGAATACCTATATTGTAAGACAGTTTTATTTTATATTAACGACAAGCCGACGAAATGTGTTTTGTAATAACTTATAAGGACTCACAAGGAAATCTATAGGATCCGCCGGACGTAATTTAGCAACTTCCAAAAGCGCGTTAGTAAGAGTGGGAAATATATTTGTAACGAGATAATTTCTCATCGGCTCTCCAGACGCCGCTAACGCCGCCTCCTCTTCTTCGCGTATTAAAGAATACAGTTCAGACTAAAAATCGAAAAATATATTAACTAAATGTATAAATTACATATATAAGCGCCGTCGTGGCTTAGAGGCACGAGCGTATAACTGTCATTGCAACGATCATGGGTTTGATTCTCGCTCGATAAATTAATTATTTAATAATATATTTTATTGACAAAGCGAAATAACGATCTTCACCCAGTATTCCATCTTATCTTCACGATCTTCTTGCATCTTTTTTTCCAGCTCTCTTTTGATTTTTTCCTCCATGGCCCGAATGGTTTCGTGTTGTAACTTTTCCTCCTTTTCTGCAGCGTTTATCTTATCTGCATAAATATTAAACTATTTTTAATTATGTTATTACCTGATTTAATTATTAGAAAACACCGTACCGCAGTGGGACATCGTCGGACTATAAACGCGAATGTTGTGGGTTCGATTCTCACTCAAGGGAATATTAACCCCATTTCTCTGGTCTGTTAAGACTTCAACTTCAGTAGTGCCATTCTTTTGTGGTGTTCAGACAGAAATCGGAAAACAGAATATCTTAACATTACGCCTATATTTAATGTTATCAATTTTCAAATGATTCCACTTCACCCATAAGTTTTCCGTATCGACAAGGCCTTCCCATTCTCAAAGCGACTGCGGAGTATGCACTCTTCATGTCGTAATCTTCGTGATCCTTTACGTTTACTACTAAGGGGTGTATGTCAAGTTCATCGAAATAGTTGAGAGGAGTCATATCTCGCGCGTCACCAACTCTAAATTCCCTGAGTCGTTTCAATACATTTTCTTCATTCATACGAGAATCACCTTCAGGTTGACGCATGGCTTTCTCACATATAAAATCGTCAGTAGCTTCTAAAGATGCAACAACATCTGAAAATATTCCAATCAGTTTTTTTCTGCACAACAGGAACTTGTTTCTGTTAATAAATACGTTTCAACATAATCACCTGGCAATAATTTTCTCAATACATTGCTATATAAATCTACATCTTCATCAAATTGTTCTTCTTCATTTTCTTCACCCACATCGGAATCTTGTTCTTCGCCCCTTTCAAATACTAGTTACGGAAAAATACATTATACTTCAAGAAATATATCAGTCATATAATATAAAAATATATATATATATATATAACTGACATAACAAACTAGAAATATTAAGAAAACAGATTTAATGATTACTACGGAATTCAATATTAATAAATAAATTAAATAATATTTTTTATTTCAAAAAAAAATATTCGTATCACTTTACGTAATGAACACTGCACCAAGTTCGTTGGAAAGCCATCCAGAACCCATCCTCTGTTCAAAGCGTCGTGGCTTAAAAGCTTCCTTCGTAAAAACCTACATATAAAGAAGAGCTAAGTAAGATTATCATATGAAATTATTTTATTAATTATTTAATAAATTATGTTACTAAGCCTTGAATTGGTATAAATAGTTACTTTTTAAATAGCTAGACTCGAACCCACGCCTCCAGGAAGTTATTAATAACTAAATTAAAAGTCATTCATCAAAGTTGAATAATACGTACGATAAATTTTCTTCTTCACTTAAAATCTTTCCAGATTTCAATAATGCAAGCGTCTGTCTGGCAAACTCTTTTTCTTCTTCCAATGAATCGTCAACATCTTCAGGGACTTCAGGTTCTTCTCCAATAGTCATAAGTAGAGAAGTCTCACCTACTTCCCAGTGACTTATACGCCACGCCTAACAATTACGTTAATTCTGTTGGATACTATAATTAATAAAACATTTTTAGAAATCCAAGTTTCCCAGGTACGCCCAATTTTCGATAAGTGGCGTAACTTAACACCGCATAGCTTAAATTAAAACTATTTTGATCAAGAAATAAATATTTGTTACAAATAAATAAAATAAATTGAAGTGGTCAAGGCGCAGTGGCACAAAGGTGTAACTGTAATACGATGGGTGTGGGTTCGATCCCCACTCGAGGAAATGAAATATTTACGTTTATATTCCATTTCTTCGCTCCGGTTTCGAGGTAAAGGGCGATAACACAAAGGGCGGACAATCAATAATGCCTCCAGAATTCGGCAGAAAGTGGAGAACGGAGTGTCTTAACACTAGGTTCCTTCTGCCTACCCTGCTGTGTGCGGGATACAGCGTGAAGCTGATTTTTTTTTAAAATAAATAAATAGAGATACTCTGCAATGGCCGTTCATATTTATATTTTTTACATAGTATAAAATAGAGGCTCGCACTGACGATGTACGCTTCGTTTTTTCAAATTGCGCAATGTCATAAAAACACTTACTTTTGTACTCTGACCGGCCAAAATGAAAACGATATGATCTTGTAGGGACGGAACACTTGGTATTTAAAACAAATTTAATATTACACGACTTTGTAAGTTTAAAATAAGTTTATCGCTCACCAATTCTTCTGCGAGATCTTCAGCGACATTTTCTGGTGAAACATAAAGCAGTCCGTACGCGTCGCTAATGAGCTTGCATAGTGTAGTCTTTCCAACAAGTGGAGGTCCGTACACAACAATCTTAAAATATTTAATTTGATCTCAAACAATTCTTAATTTGAGTTTTTTTTTTTAACTTTATACTTTTATTTTGGACAGTATCGTTTTATTTATTGTTTTTAATATGACCATACGAAAAACCTTTTTATAAATAAGTAAAAAAAAAAGCACTTGAAGGATAAAATAACGTGACGATATGAATGTATACTCGCCTTAAAAGCTTTTAGCGCCCTTTCTTTCTTAAACTGCTTTATCAGAATCGGAACGTTTTCCGCAAACGTTAACTCAGATGTCCATTGCAGTGCCATTGTTTCAACGATAAACGTTGGTTCCATGAAGAGATTTAATGTCATCAAATCAAAGATTCTTTGCTGGAAATATCTCTTATGTTTTTATATAATCTTTTTGTCTATGTTCACGCTGTGTCCCGCACATAGGAAGAGGCAGAGGGAACCTATGAACCTAGTGTTAAGATGCTCCTTTTGCCTTTAAGACCCTTTCGTCACATACTTTCCGCCGAATACTCGAAGCAGAGACAGGCAGACGAGGCAAACTCAAGGAAATGAAAATGTTAAATATTTTCCCCCGAGTGGATGTGACGCAGAATCCACAGCCGTCGCGTTGACAGTCCGTTGGGTGGCAAAATTGCATATCAAGCATTATCTTCTCAGACCGAAAAAACAAAAGTGATTTAAATATAAATAATTATTCGTCCCAGTGGGAATCGAACCTACAATAATTTTGGGTAAGATCAAATATGCAATAAAAATGTATTTTGTACAAACATTAATTTCTGGTATTAGAAAGGCGTCCTCTACCGGAATACATTGAAACATGCCCGATCCGACAATTCGACCCAGAGGTTTTATGACCTACAAAAAGACATTTTTTTTTTTCATAATTCGAAACATATAATATATAGTATTTATATCACTTGTAAGCGAATTACCTCTTTTTGCTTTGTCACATTCTGTTCCACAGCGAGAATATACAGCTTTTTTGGAAAATCCATCACTAGATTATACACAATTCTGTAAAAAAACTATTTATCTCAGGACTTAAAAATGTAAGAATATTTACCATTCGCGATATCGACGGCATACGTATTTATTTGTTTTTTTTTTAAATGAAAGATAGTTAAGATGCATGTAAGATGAATGCCTATAGATACACTGATTTACTAATATATAAAAGCTCTATGCGTATAACTTATAAAAACATAATGTGTTTATATTGTGCTTTAACGAAATATAATCCTTGTCCTTAAATTATTATGCAAACTGGTTCATAAAATTTTACTGACTGTGACAGATCCAGGATATTAATTAAAGGAATGACATTCTCTCCTCGACCAAGTATGGGCAACAATCTTTCGCACTCCCATGCTTTTTGAAACCAATAAAACAGAACATCTTGACGGCCCCCATAGGTTATTCCCGCCGTTACTACTAACGCCCTATTGTGACAGAACATACAAATATTATTTTATTTTATATTTATTACATGGGATGAGGGATACTTAAAAACTTTGTTGAAGTACCTGTGTATCAGATTTTTTTAGCTTCACGCTGTAACCTGCATATAGCAGGGTAGGCTGTCGCTTTGCCTTGTTACCAGAGTGAAGAAATAAAAATATGAATATATAATGAATCAATTCTACGACAGCTTTCAGTATTCTACAGTAACTGTGCACAAAATAATAACATAAAAAAATTAAAAAGGCAGCAATCAATAAGAAGTAGTTTCATCTTAGTACAGTTTACTTTTAAAGAGCGAACAAACTAGCGTCAAGATACATAAGTGTTGTTTTATTTCATTATTAATATTATTATATATATTATATTAATATATTCAATTAACTTTAACGAAACAGCGAGTTTTTTTTAATACATTTCTATAAAATTCTAATAACACGCTTAAACTATACAAATTGTCGTTTCAACCGTCACAAATAAGCTTATAAGGACAAAGTAACGGATTAAGGTCGGTCTCGTTCTCCATGAGTAAGACTTGAATAAAACATGACAAACGTTGGTTAAATATTTTACGTACCTAATGTGCGATTTGTATTTCCTGGCAATACCAACAACCTCGTTCTCCACGTCGTAATGCAATTTATAATTGGGATGAGGTTTTCTCTTTCTAAAATCCGTCTCTATAAAAGGCATGTCCGGGGTATCCTTTGAGATTATTGTATAAGGTAATTAACTAACACAGTAAAACATATTTTTTTTTTAGTTCGATAACTCAAACCACCAGACATGATAAAGACGTTAAGCCACTCAATAGGCATTGTCTTAAATACATGCAAAAACCGAACCTTAAATGGTCTTGACAATAGATTCTCTCTGAATACCCAGCTAAAAATGTATTTTCAAAAAATACTGTAAATTTATTATTTAGATTAGCATAATAAAGGACAATGACTAACTAAAATTTTTTAAAAAATCAAGAATGTTTTCTTTAAAAGATAAAAGAAAACATCGATAAAGTCTACTATATGTAACGTAACATAATGATTTGTAAAGGTTTACCGGGTCTAATGGTTTAGTAACGGCCCAAGTCATTACGGTTGATATGAGAATCAGGTAACGCTCAATGGTAGCGTTTTCGTCATCGCCATGCGACGTCGCTTGTTTGTCAAACAGATCTTTTAATACTAGAATAGGATTATATTATGATAACAAAATTAAATATCATTATTTATTACGATATATACCTACATACTTCTATGAATGACATAATATAAAACTGTATTTCTAAATGACTGTGGTGTAGTTGCTGGAGTGTTATTATAAACATTTCAAACGCAATGGCGTCAAATATTATCCTTTCGTTCAGTAGCTTTAAGTTTGTGGCACAATTGACACTAAGTACATACATAAATTGACACTAAGTAAGTACATAAATAAATCTTTCAAGTTCATTTACTCTTGTATAAGAAACTAAATACTGAGTATACGTTCAATTATATATTTCAAATAAGAAAATCCCTATAAAACTAACTTGTGTGAAATGTGCACTTTATTTGCCCCACACTACAAATCCTTCACATTTTGAATTGCTATTCCACCTGCATATATTATCGAGCATGACATTTTGAGCACTAACATGAAAATTCAATGAGCGAATTTATTTCTATGACAATCATTGTAGGTTACCCTATTTATATACCATAAGTGACAAAAAGATCTTTACATTTCGTATAGTCCATAGCAATTTTCAATTGGTCTCTATCATAGCTTATATCAAATATAACCGTTCCACAGACGAGCATTTGGGCCAGACAGTCGTCTTTTGAAACTATACGGGCGACGTTGTCCAAAGATTTAACCTTGGGGTCCGTAACGGTACCTGGGTGTAAGCAGGTTTTATGCAAAATTATTTATATATTATTATATATATTGAATAATAATTTACATATGCTAATATATAATATCTTTTAGAATAATTTCGTCGCTTTATCTAATGCTTTAAAACTAAAACTTTCAAGTTAATCAACATAACTATTAATTGTTTAGTATTTATATAGCAAAATAAATATTGGTTAATTTGAAAATAATAAAATGAAAATGATTTATGCAATAAAATAATTGAAAGAGTTTATGGTGAAATATTTGAGGGCATACCTATTATTTCAAAAGGTTGTATAGGTGGTGGTGGTGATATAATTTCGGCCTCTCCGAGTAGCGTTTGTGACGACTGTCTGTTTGATTCTACCACATTCTGTTGTAACACCTTCGATATTTCTTTCAACATGTATTCTCCATGATACGAGTCTAAATTATTAATAAAATATCGACGCGGAGAAAACTGTAAATCATAATTAGATGACGATAACTCTGAAGACATTTTTAATGTATCCAGAGCAATAACTAATGTTATGTAACTGTTAATAAAAATAAAATGACATGAGACACGTATATACTTATTCCAACATAATAGGATCAAAAAGGTTTTATAGGATAAGTATATAAATAAAACAAATTTTGTTCGATCAATAATAGGTACATATATTATCCTTAAAACAATAGAAATTTATATAACATACAGTTACAAAATAAAATAGCCTTAAAAGTGTAACATGTACATATCCATATATTAAAAGATGAATATTTTTATTAAAAATACATTCAGCTAAATACACTTTATTTTTTTAATAATATATTTTTCGTATTTTTTCAACTTGTGAAAGGCACCAATATATAACACGATAAGTATATTCATAAAAAAAACTTACTGAATGGTTTTAAAATGGCTTTGAAAAGAATAATTTTTACAGTAACTCACTGTGCTGAACTGGCTCGCCTAAAAGCCATAAAGTAAGAACCAGAACAGAATGCTAACTTATTTATTTGTTTATTAACAATAGTGATGTTTACTATTATTGTAGAGCAAGATTACATTTAAGTACAATATAAGAGTAGATACCTCGTAAAACACAGTTAGTATAATACTTAAATACAGTAAGGACGGTTGTAATACGATATGCATTTTAAGCCAATAACTTATTCTACATTCCCAGCACCATCACATTATACTATGGCTGAACAAGTAGTGTATACTTGAGGCACAAAATAATGTTAACAATTTTTAAACCTATATATAATTTCATTTCATAATCCTATAATTATATTATATTGTCGAGAGAAATCGTATGAAAACATACTGTATATTTGATCAAGTCAAAAACTTAAATGTTTAAATATTACACAATGATTAATTCAATAAAGAAATAACATTTATATCAGTCTCTGGGTGGAATAGATCGCTGTGGATCTTACATTCGATACGTACTCCTGGACTCATCGACACGTTCATTATCAAAATTTCATTTAGGTGGCCAAAATATCACATTAATGTAAAAAATCTTTAAAAAACACAATCTAAAACGAATCTATGGCACCTTCCTTATGAATTCTGTTAATACTGATCAAAAACTCTATTGTACTGTGATTTTCGCGTGTTAGGTAATAGAGATAGGCAGTCCCTTGTGAGTCGCGAACATTGCATACAATCAACTGTCCCTAATGCGCGACAACGACACCATCTCTTTTTGTAAATGCATGTACATAAGTGTATAGAAATAATAACTACATATTCGCATATTGTATAAAACTTAAAAGCTCATTTACCACTATTCAGGGAAGGAATGGACGTAATCGATCGATTTCGTAGTTATAAATGTGTAAGTATAACTGCCTACGTTTTTAGATAAAGTTTAAGCAATACAAATTTGTATTGGATCAAGCAAATGGAAAGACGAGATCATTCATTAGGCAAAATAAGTACAAAAGTGCTAACATTAGTAAGACATTAATTAAATACCGTTACAATTGCAAAAAAATAATAAAAATAATATCAGATTAAAAAGGGGGGCCCCGGAAGAAAAAAGTAAAGCATAATACGAAAACAAGCAACGTGTGGAAGTAACATCAAGCAAGATATTTTAGTAATTTAAAATATTTAACATTTTAACACTAAAATTTTAAAATTACCTAATTAGTAAATATACATAAAGTCGTTTTGTTTCAATTTGTAAATAATAAACATTTTCCTTGGAATGTATTCATATAATAGAATGTTATAGTTAATGATTAAACAAGAGCGTGTAAAATGTAGCATCTCGCTTTTGGTTTCCTTCGAAACTTAAAAGGGAAATGTAAATACTAATATATGTTCAAAAATTAAGAAATAATTTATAGTGATAATAAATATAATTTTTAAGGCACAATGTCATGTTTCGATTGCTGACTTCTGAAATTACTTAATAATTTCGGAGCACCTCACGTTACGTAATTCTGTTGTTTTATTTTATCTGTCAGATCCTCCTCCTCCTAGTCCTCAAATCACTACATGGAGCATACACTTAATGTTAGTTTACACAGGTGTTTTCATTTTTGATAGCATAATTTGCTGAAAGACCACGCCACTTGATGTACTTATTCGTCATGCCTGAAATGTACTGTTGAACAGCTCTTTTATAACAATTTGAAGTGTCACATAATTTTTTAAACTATTTATTTTCAATTTCAGAGTTGTGTTGTGATAACAGATTTACGGTGAATTATGGTTATTTCCTTTTCCCCAATGCCCGAGGGAGAACTTGGTTCCGAGCTGACTAACCACGGGGATAGGGATGAAATCGGTTTAGGTTTAGGTGTAATTTCTTCCTTTCTTTCAGCTGGTTTTGGGGCAGGCAACTTAGGCTCTGCTCGCGGCGGCTCCACTACCACGATAGAAACGTACTGAGAGTTGTTCGGATTTGTTTCATTCAAAATCTTAGGGGATGGAGTAGACGGAATAGATAAATTTATATTAGACGATTCATTGATGATTTTAACTTCATTTTCCCTAGCCTTGAGTATGTTGTTACATTTAAGTTGACCAGGGGGTAGATTTTTAGTTGACGCCAAGTAGCATTTCGATTGATTGTTCGGCACTTCACTGTCAGCTGAGTCTAATTGGTCTCTTTTGACTTCATTCTTGGAATCGTCACTATTCAATTTCTCTTTTACTAAACTCATCAAAAGGTCGTTGAGTGGATTAAATTCTGCCACAGGAGAACAGTTACAAGGCGGCTTGTTAATAACAAGTTGAGTCAAATTATTTTTCTTCTCTTCTGCTTTATCTGCTTTAAACAAAACTTTATTGCTAATAGCGTCTTCTTTAGATATTGTAATATCTTCTTGCTTATCATCGTCGATTAATTTTTTAGTCGAAGTTTCACCAACGTCGCTTGACTTGTCAGGTTCAACTAAAGCAGATTTTTGAGACTTTGCACTGCTCTTTCTGGACAATGTGTCGAATCCACTTTCGATAGCAGATGCTGTTGCCTCAGCTGACGTACTTGGTTCAGGTTGTGGGGTCTCCGCTTTTATAACTGTGGTTTGTTTTTCCCTTTCCCTCAGGACGTGACTTTGCCTTCGAGCGAAACGTTGACTTGGACGTCTTTCGAACTGAACTGTCCGACGCGCGCGGTTTTGTTGAGTTGTTTGATATTCTGTTTTACCTGAGTATTGGAATCTTGAACCCATTCTAAAGAAGTTTTGTCTCGCAGACGGGCCTTTGACCGGAGCTCTTAAGCGGAAGAATGTGTGATGTTCCACAGCACATTTCCAAAGGTGTTTACAGGCTTTCTCGTTGTGTAAGCGAAATACGAATGTATGTTCTTGTTCACGGCCTTGATCATCATCCTCAACAACAACGAGAGTCAATTTTTTCTTCTTAAAATCTAATTTGCTTATTTTAGGCCAGAAAAATAAACCTATTTTCTGGGGTCCTTCAAAAACAAGAATGCCTGTTGGTGTTAAACCCAAGTGATATTCACACCCATCTTTACCTAACACAATGTGCATGTCAACACCATACATTTCTAGCCACTTCGCTTTGTTCAAATAATTTACTTCAGCTTGAGCAGGAGTAAGGCCTTTATACTTTTTATATTCTTCGAGTATTTCAATTTCCATTTCTTCTGTTTGGTTAGGAACAAATCGAAACTCTGATACAGTTGCTGGTGTATGTGTTGTCTCATCAAAATCACCCAATTCAGATTGCAAAGCCAATGCCGCCAACTCTACCGCTGTTTGATGAGGACATTCTAATTTACTTTCTAGTATATCTTTTTTTAATTGTAAGAAAAACTGATATCTGGTCAATTCTTCTCTCAAATTATTAGGTTCAGATGAATAAAATTTCACTTTTAGCCTTAAAGTGTATGGTGGACCAATTTTAACTTGTTTTTTAATTGTTTTTGTTGGATCCAACCAATGCTTCACATTGTTTGTATCAGTAAATTGTAAGCCAAAGTAATCTTTTTCTATAAGGTCTAAAGAATAAAATACTTGTTCATAAAGATCCCCAGCACTGGCTTTTTTTGATAGATTGATAGACAAATCAGTATCATCAAGTAACATTACCTTGCATTGTATCAAATTTTTGTTAGTAGATGCTTTTTGATTTTGTTTGTTTCTGTTCTGGCTTGATGATCTGCCCCGCCTGCTCAAGAACCGCAACATGCTTGGCTCTGGTCAAACCTGTGCACAAAAATATTTTATATAACTTTATAATTACCATCATAGTCTTCTAACTTACTTAAACTATAAAAGTGTGTTAGTGATGATGGATCAATGTTTGTTTAAAATAAAAATATTAGCTTTTGTTGGATTAACCTACTATTTTCAAATTATAGAATTAAATTTGATACAATATTCAGCTATAGTAAGCCTTCAATCTAAATTATTTTATCATCTGTTTCATTGCTCTTGATTATTGTTCAAAGTATCATATTTCAACATATGTTAACATGTGGAATTTTTATCTCAATAAAACTATTTAAGGCTGTTGACACAATGGGACAGTGTCTCATTGTAAAAGCAATGGTTGTGGGTTCAATCAGCAGACTATTTAACTCATCACTTGTTTGCTGGATGTGGATAATTTTTCTTTTATTGTATTAGTACATGTCATTAAATTGTATTTAATTTGAGATATTCTTATAAAATGGAAACAAAATAATATATATGTTATCATTTTAACCATTTCTTCTAATATATGATGTTTATTTTGATTAAATGTAGGTTAAAATATAAGTTCAACAAAATATAGTGTCTGTATTAAATGTATTTCTTTATCACAAAATATTCTTAACAATCAATAAAACACAACATAGCTTCTCTTTTAGTAGTGCTTTCAAAAATATTTAGATGCTTAAAAATAATTTTGAAATAATTACTTTAGGTAGAATTAAATATATTTATATAAAAGTCACTTGGGTAATGTATTTACTCCATTTGGTACTATATTATGATTATTTTTATAACATTTCCTTTAAATAAATCATGCTAAAAAGTTCAAAATGTGTTTATCTTCTGGTTAAATGCAAAAAAATGTGTTATATTTTGGGTAATTTTAATAAAACACACAATTACAATTCAACTGAAAAACTACTCGTAAATGATCGATCTCGAATATTCACTTAATGTTTAAAGTAGGCGGACTTTAAACAACTAAAAAAAGAAGTAACAGTACTACGCCAGTACATATTAACAATTAAGCTTATATTTTAATACATACCTCAATAGTAAATGACTTAAAATTACATGCGTAGCGTCAATCTTCTTAGAACATTCGATTACTATATATCACAAATCACAATACAAAAACTTAAGTTCACGTTAAGCACTCTGTCACGACTTTGATGGTACAGAAAATCTAAGAAATTAAAATAATGTTTACGATGATTTTATAATCATTTATAAATTTTTATATAAATAGAATAATCTCTACTTAGATGTATATCTCATTAATAAAATAAAAAAACTGCAGCTGGAACTTTTACAAATCGTGACTGATAAAATGAATTAATGACAGTCAATATATCTGTTGTCTCGTTCATTCTATTGCATCTATTCTGTTTTTCGTTTGGAGATGACGTCACCAGCTTGTGGTTGCAGCTTGCAAGTGTAACTTACCTCAAACTAATTAATATTTATATATTTCAAATAATTAAAATAATTACTTTTGCAATTGTATGAATCATATTTATGTGTATAAAACATGTTACATATAATGTTACACTAAGCATTTTATAAATATTAAAATGAGAATAGAAAAATATTTTAAAAAATATTTTATGATAATAATAAGCATAAGTTTTAAAATATTATTTAAAAATTTTTTAGCTTCACGCTGCATTCCGCACATAGCAGGAATCTTGTGTTAAGACACTTCGTTAGCTGGTAAGTACCTATAAGCTCATAACTTTGATCAATGTAACAAAAAAATATGCTTGCTATTGAGCATATTATTAAATAAAATATTTTTCCTTTATATACACATACAGTAACGTGCTGGTTTCCAGTTTGGAAACACCGCAAAAAACAGCAGAATTTATATATGTAAATATAAAATCTGTATTTATCGTCTGTGGTAATAATCACAAATGAATGAAATGTTTCTTTCTTTTTTGTCATCTGTGGTATCTACTATCTTTCTTGTGTGTGAGAAGAGAAACATTTTTAAAAAATTGGGAAAATATTTTGACTATTATTGTTAATACAATAAATTTCACAAGTGTATTCTTGTTCTCAATAAACAACGTGAGTATTGAACTATCGCTACTATGGAAGACTAATGTCTTACATCAAATTACTAAGTAAGGTTATAACACATACTTGACAAATCGACAAGTTTGCGTTATTCCTGTTTTTTTCTTCGTAATAAATCTTTTTCCAATTAAATTTTTGTTATTCGTAAGAACTTGTTAACAACAAATAAAGTTCATAAATTGAATGCTTTCATGATTTGAATAATTGTTCTTTTTCCTAACATAAGAACATAATTTACAACACCTTTCAGATGCCAGTTGCTGATGAAATTCAGTCCTCATGGGCAGATGAAGTTGAAATTGATCAAGGAGCATTGCCACCTCCTTCCGAAGTAGTTGAAAATGGTCTTAAAGTTGTAACCGAATATAAATACGACAATGACAATAAAAAAGTAAAAATCGTACGGACATACAAGATCGAAAAGAGAGTTGTATCGAAGGTAATATTATGTCACATTAATTCACTTGCATTATGTATAAGTGGTAATAACATTTAAAGTCTTTATAATAATATGTTTGGAATGGAATGTCAATACTAGATTTCCTTTGCCTACCCTGCTCTGCAGGATACAGCATGGTTTTTTAACCAACCATTTTACTTTTTAGTAAAATATGTTTTATTTTAGAGTATTGCTAAACGCAAAACATGGGCCAAGTTCGGTGATTCTGCAAGTGACAAGCCTGGACCAAATCCAGCTACTACTAATGTATCCGAAGATGTCTATATGCAGTTTATTACAAGCAAGGAGGAAGCACAGCGTCCAGATGAAGGTGATTTAGAGGCACTTAAGGTAATTGAATTGTAACATGAGAAATTGTTAACATTTAAATATTTTTAATTGGATGCTATTAAAAATAGGTTAATTTTTTTTAGCTACCTGTAGTACAGGCACAAGGAATGTAATGTTAAAACACCTAGTTTTTCCAGCACTGCATAATTTTTGCTTTATTGTATGTTGAATTGTAGAACTAAATTGAGCACTCTGCATACTAGAGAGACAAAATGATATTCCTCTGAGTCCCACTCAGGATGGAATCCACAAATTAAGCATATACAGTCATACATTGTTCCATTGAGTAACATCAGCACCCAACTTAATATAATGTTTGCTAATTTATGTTTTTTTAGGCAAGACCAACTAAGGCTCTATTCAAATGTCGTACTTGTCATGGGGAGCATTGGACCACAAGTTGTCCATTCCAACATACAGAACTGGCTCAAGCTAAAGCAAGTGAAGCTGCTAAAGCTGCAGGTACAACTCTACCTTTCTACTAATATTATAATTGTAAAAAGTGCTTGTTCCACTTCCTCGCACAAACTAAACAAAGGAATTATACATAGATCACAATTTATGTTAGGATTTTGTATAGTTTGTAAAAAATAAGAATAACTTCAAGCAGGCAAACCACATTTGACCCACTAGTATAACATAAAGTTTTGTTGATAATTTACTATTTTAGTAATCAAAATTGGCAAATTTTAGGTACAATTGTTAATTAAATTTACTAATAATTTGAAATTTCTATGTATTTATTTAAATAGAGAAGTGGCAAAATTATACATTTTTCTAAGTCTTAACTATGTAGCTCAAATAAGTCTTACACTTAAAATGTATTAAATGATATATAACAATATCTATATATGAAATATATTGGTATTTCATTCATAAAGTTATAATATGTACATAAACTTTTAAAAAATTAAAACTAAATGTGTAAAAAAATTTTATCAATATTTGAATTTTAACCAACTTTACAGAAGCAAAAGCGGCGACTTCGAACAAATATGTCGCACCTAATATGCGAGAGGGGGCAAGCCGTGTCCCTGGTCGTGAACCTCCAGGTGCCAAGCGAGATGATCTGGCCGCCATTCGTATTTCTAACCTCAGTAATTTTGCTGTTGAAGCTGATCTTGATGATTTGGTTAGAGGATTTGGGCCTGTTCACAAACTTTATCTTGCTAAGGAAAAGGTATTTATGTTTCTTATTAAATATAAAAAAAATTATGCATAAATTTTTTATTAATTGTTCAAATACACCTCAAGGGTAGTTTGATGAGAGTTAAAATTCTGATTATATTAAACACAATTTTAATACAATATGTGTACACATAAATTATTTATTCACCTTAAATTATGAATCACTTTTTACATTACGATAGTACCATTGATAATTTTAATGAAAATTCAAGAAATCCATAATATAATACTAGCACAAAGTTTTTTAATATAGAATATTCCTTAAATATATGTTTAGCATGTGAATAAAAAATGATTGCCATATATTACTTATAACTCAAAATTCATACATTTATGCATCAATCAATTCTCCTTTTTTATTTCATTCTTCTTCACTATGGCGTTAATTTATTTGAATATAAAACAAATTATTATTTAATTTCAGAGCACTGGTCAATGCAAAGGATTTGCTTATGTTCACTTCAAGTTCCGAGCTGATGCAGCTAAAGCTATTCAAACTTTAAATGGATATGGTTATGACCATTTAATTTTGAATGTAGAGTGGTCAAAACCACCACAGAATAACTAAGTATTCCTATTATAAAAAAAAGTGTCAGAAACATAGAATAAAGATATTATACAAAGCAGTACTTCGACTGGATCTCTTTTTAACATGTTATTTTTCTGTTGTGTAATATTGTCTCTTTTTTACTGTATAACCTTTTTCATGTGTTCTCCAAACAACATAACATGGGCAAAGTGATTTTGTGCTGGACTGGCACATTTGGAACGTAATAATAAAAAGAACAGGAGATAATAGACTAAGTAACCAGAAACGATGATAAAATCTAAAACTTTAAGACTTCCAGAAGAGAATTTTATATCTATGTATATAAATAGCAATCTTGTTCTATGATCATGATGAAAAAATTGTAATGTCTCAAGTTTTCAAATAAATGCAAAATATACATTGTTTTATTTACTTTTAACCTCATACAATAATCTATATACATAAAAGATGTTCCCACTGATTGAGGTAAGACGCAAACACAGCCATAAATGCTGATAGTAGAAACGTGAAATTTGAAGAGTAAGTTTTCAACTTCATTAAATAATAAAAATCCATTTTAGAATAATAATTTAATAAAGCAAATAGATACACAAAATCACAATTTTCCAATAAAATCACACATTCAAGTTAATGTAAGATAAATATTGTGGTTCTTTCAAGCTAATTCTGTCATTCTATATACACAAATATTAAGCAGAAAACATGAAACTTTACCTTAAACATGAACCAAACAAATAATTGAGAATATACAAGTTTTATTTTAAAAGTGCATATTTTCATCATCACTGTTTGGGCTGTATGTATCATCTGGCAGTCTAACTTCTCCACAAAACATAAGCTCTACATAATGAAAATAATCTATTGCAATATTAGTGAGCATTGCTCCAGTTGTTACACCAAGCAATGTTCCTAGAACAGGTTTTTGTCCAATAGAACTTCTCAATATTGCCCATAGGAAAATAGATCCAAGTGGCCATAAACAACCACCTAGAAATGCCCAAGAAAACCGCCTTGCCGGTGCTGCAGCTGCAATATGAGGACGAGCCCAAAGCCAAAGTCCAGCTCCTCCCCCAGCAGAGAGGAATAAAACATCAGTTATATCTCTTCGTGGAAATAATCTAAAAACCATAAATTTTGGTAAAACAAGCCATCTAAATGCATGCAAGGGGTTGTTGTGTGCATCCACTTTTGAGGGAATTATTATTAAATTTTTTTTTTATTGCTATGACCTTAAAGCAAAGTATTGAATTCTACTTATAAATTAAAAAAAAAAGGTTATACCATTTTTTTTATCTTCACACTGCATCACACACAATGGTAGGTTAAAAGTCAGATGCTGTTTTTATATCAATATCAGTGTTGTGGATATCACAATGTTCGATCCAAAAACTAAATATCCCGATCGGAACAGATATATCTCACTATTGATGATGAATGAATGTGACTATGAGAAATCCTTTTGAAAAGTTACAACTGTACTTAAGACTAACTGGTAAACCAAAACAATATTGTTTAAGTATGGTGACATTTTTCAAAAAACATTTTTTCATCACCATTGGAAGTTTTACTTTAAACTGAAATAATAAGTGAAATACTCATTTGTTTTTGTCCCGCTTTTGCAATCTGTCAATGCCAGTTAATGATTAATATAAAATTTGGTAAGTATGTCCTTAATAAGTACTGTACTTTTAAGTTTATGTTATATACACAATAAATAGTTAAATAGTAGTCACATACCTCACCATTAACTGAGGGTTCATCACACCGACCGATAGCGTTGTGTAACTAACCAATCCTTGCATAGGTAAATAGTAGAACAATACATTTTCTTTCGTGACTGGTGGGACTCTCACTTGGTTTAAGGATTTGTTGACTCTTTCTACTGTTTTCGAAACTGTCGCCGGTAAGAAAGTAACTTGTTGTTTTAAGTTAATATAGAGTTTATGCAAAATATCCATCTTTTTGTAGTTTTAATGTATTCAACATCAGCTGAAGTTAGAGATAGTTTAATAATGTTACGTAGCTATGCATAGTTTGGCAAGTAGTAAAGTATATGACGTTATTTGAATTGTAATTTCACAATTATGCTTACATACTATTTATATCGCTAAACAATGAGCTATGAAGATTAAAAATTTCAAGTGGTATGGACATTGATCAATGGTCTGTCAAGTTTGACAAACCTATTTTTTTAATCAATTCTTAAGTCTATGCTATCGTGTATTTTTCTATGGTTTATGATAGTATTTACTTAGATTTTTTAAACTTTGGTATACATGTCGGATAGGTAAATTTATAATATTAAGTATATCAAACTATAGTTAAGTTAGTCGATAATCGTTTTCAAAATGATTATATCTTTTTTAAATATAATTATATATATTAAGAAATTAATTCAAAATAAATGACCTGGATACACTGCCGCGGCCACTCCACAGTTCCGTGGCGCGTGGAAGGAAATTCCTACGAAGCCGCGCAGTAGTGGAGTGCCTCGTATCCAGGTGGTGCGGATGATATTTTAGCTTGTGACGTACTGTGCGTTTAAAAAATTCGGTGGCAGGTAACAGGTCAAACAGTTCATCAGAACACTCCCCATGATAAATGTGGTTGAGAGCACACAGCGAGGAGACATCTCTACGCAAAGCCAAAGTGTCAAGTCTTTCACAGATGATTGGGTCCTCAATGATTCGAACGGCTCTACATTATTGTCAAATGGATCTAGCTGATACTAGGGTGCACCAGTCCAGAAATGAGAACAGTATTTCACATGAAGCCAAACCTGGGCCCTATATATGGGCAAACAGAGTTTTGACGTGAGGTAACGTCTCGCTCTATTGATGACCCCCAGTTTAGTGGCCAACTTGCTTTTCAGATGATCACGATACTGCCATTCACTCGAAGCCCAATATGCTGATACTGGGCGCGACTACAAGGGGAGTGTTTTGAAAGACTGGCGATAATAATAGTAATAAAACATTATACGATAAATGAGATATTTTAGTGGTTAATGCTAGAATCCTCTAATATGTCATTGATATGCAGAAGGAACAGCGTAGTGGACAGCATTTTCAAAAGTCATCATCGTTCTCTATTTCTCTTGCATTTGCAAAAGTCAATTGTATTCAAGTTGTATTAATTTTTTTATGGGTGTAGAGGTAAGGAACTATAACTAAGGTAAATTTTGAACGATTATTTATTGTTGACTAACGTTTTCAGGTAAAGAAATAAAATATGGTGCTCCGTATTTCTATTCCCTGGGATATAGAAATGCTTTCTGTTGTCATAAGTTGTTATGTTAGTGTCAATGTCACAAAACATTTTATGCTTATGATGACAACTGTTAGGTTATTTTAAAATGTAAATTTTTGTAATTTGTTAATTATAAATTCAACTTAATAAGTTTATTAATTTCTTATGTTTGTGTATCTATTTATACGTAATATAATACACACTTGATCAAAAATAATTTTATATTTTTAATTGAAAAGAAATAATTATGATAAAATTAAAAATTAAAGCAATCAATGCTTCTCTTAGGAAAAATTCAAAATATTTTAGTTATAATAAATGGCAAATGACTAGAAGAAAATTTTCATGTATTCTTGGAATAGAAACTTCCTGCGACGATACTGGATGTGCTATTATTAATGATAAAGGACAATTGTTGGCAGAAACGTTACAATCTCAAAATCTGGTACATTTACGTAATGGTGGTATTATACCGGATGTCGCTCAAGATCTTCATAGAAAATATATTGAACCTACAGTGCATCAAACATTACAGACCGCTCAATTGACTATGTCCCACATAGATGCTATAGCAGTTACATTAGAACCTGGGCTTCCTTTAAGCCTTGCAATAGGTATGAAATATGCCAAACATTTGGCTAGAACCTATGGCAAGCCAATTATACCTGTTCATCATATGCAAGCCCATGCTTTAGTAGCGAGAATGAATCATAACGTTACTTTTCCATTCTTATCATTGCTAATATCAGGTGGTCATTGCTTATTAGTAATTGTACAAGATGTTGATAAGTTTCAGTTGTTAGGGGAAAGCATTGATTGTGCTCCAGGAGAAATTTTTGATAAGATCGCCAGAAGAATGAAATTACGTAATATATCCGGATACTCACAATTGTGTGGTGGACACGCTGTTGAGAGGGCAGCAGCAAAAGCAACAAATCCACATATGTTCAAATTACCACTTCCCTTAGCAGAATATAAAGATTGTAATTTTAGTTTTAATGGCATTAAGACTTCAGTTATGTATCATATTTATAAAAAAGAGAAGGAACATAATATCGAGGCTGATGAAATAATACCAGAATTTAATGATTTATGCGCAGCTTCATTAATGTCGGTGACTAGACATTTGGTTCATAGAACTCAGAGGGCCATGGAATTTTGTGAAAGGCATCAAATTATTCCAGACAACACAAAACAATTAGTAGTGTCTGGAGGTGTAGCATGTAATAATTATATTTTCAATGCTTTATCTATATTATGTGATGTATTTGATTACAAGATATTTAGGCCCACAGCAAAGCTATGCACAGACAATGGAATAATGATTGCTTGGAATGGTTATGAAAAATGGCGAAGACAATTAGATATAGTTACAGATTTGGCTAGTTTAGATATAAAAGCAATTAGTCCTATAGGTGAAAGTCTTGTTGATAAAGTTACTGAGTCCAGAATACCAATAAAAATAGTAAAATTAAAATTATAATATATACTTTTTTTTTTTATTTTACCATTAGCTTTTACCTGTAGCTTATTATTTGAGGTCAGAGTGATGTGGCTAAGAGTTTTATAAGACAACACATTCTATGTACAGAGGGCTACATAGATCAAATAAAGAAGTATTATGTTAAAAACACTCACATTCCAAGGATTTTTTTAAATATGTTGCATTTTCCAGTGACTAAATGCTTGTAAAGTATGAACAGAGTGGTCTGCAACTAGGTGACTAGGTTCAGTTGTGGCATATTGTTTGTACAGTCCAAAATCCAAATCAATATATTTTTTAAACATCTAGTTGGCACAGTCTGGTACCAGAAACATTTTACTCAATAGGATACCTGGAGGCCGATGAATTATATTGTAAGGATAATATAGCTAAACTGCTTATACCTTGTTATTATGTCCTTTTATAGTTTTCATATTTTAAAGGCTATATTACTATTATTCTCTGGGCACATTTATCAAAAATATTCGGAGTCTTGTAATGCTGAGTGGTATTTTATTTTAAATATAGAAAATTAACAATCAACGTCAATTTACTTTGAGTCAGTAGCAAATTCAATGAATTAAAAGTATCTAACGTTAAATTTTCAGTAAGATTGTAATGTAACTGACAAATCTTTCCATATAAGTATTCAAATCTATAGTTTGAATAGAAAGACCTACGACTTAATACATATATAATATCTACATACATATGTATGTAATTTATGCCTGCCGAGACCGCCTCATGTTAGTCGACTTTTTGCTATGTGCATTTTTATACGGCGATATTTTGTAACATGAAGCTTGAAGCTCAGTTAGGCGAAATAAGTCGCGTGTATTTATTGTGTTTCCTTATAACAAAGAAATGTTGAAAGGATTTGATTCGAAACACTTTCTAAGTGGTATTTTAAAATGTAATAAACGAATACAAGCAAGAAATTACACATATTCTCATGATAATAATAATGTGGATGTTATTACCTTTGATAGTATACCTGGACCAAAATGCTATCCTGGGATTGGAACGCTATATAAGTACTGGCCTTTAGTGGGTGAGCGTAATATAATAAGTAAAATTTCTGTACTTCTACATATATATACTTCTATATATCTACTCTAAAATTTTTAGATTTTTTTGATTTACGCAAAATTTTATATTTTTGTAGTATCTAATAAAGAACCTATCTAGATATAATTTTAGTAAATTTAATACAAAATATAATTATATATTATAAAGTCATTAATTATGAAATCCATCAAGGATTTCAATCAAGGATATTGTTTATTAATATCGCATATATATTTATAGGTGCACTATTTTACCATTACGTAAGTAGCGTAAGTCTTGAGTTGATATTATTTTATTAATCTCTGAAATTGAGCTTGATGCCTTCGTGGCGCAGGAACAGAAGCGTGAGACTGTAACGCGCTGATTGTGGATTCGAATCCCACTCAGGTTGTTGAGTTGAGTTAAGTTCCTCCACTCAATACATAAGCAATGTCGTGAAAATTTGATGAAAATTGCAGATGGAGTGTCTTAACACTAGGTTATCCAGCTGTAAGCGGGATAGAACGTGAAGCTGAAATTAAACTGCATTGCAATTTGTATTGCATTGCAATTGAAATTAAACTGCTGCATTATGATGTGATTTACCTTATCGCATCATAATGCAGTAACTCTTTTATTAGGTGACTATAAGTCTCACGCATTAGATAAAGTTGCGTGGCAAAATTGGCGTAAGTATGGAGGGATAGTCAAGGAAGTACCCATCGTTAATGTACTACACGTGTACGATCCCGACCTAATAGAAATTGTGTTGCGACAAAAAGGCCGATATCCGGCAAGGAGGAGTCATATAGCAATGTTAAATTATAGACTCACCAAAAAAGATGTTTATAATGGCGGCGGACTTCTTTCTACGTAAGATTATATTTACCATTTTTTAATTTTTTTATATTTATATATGTATATATATTTTTATATATATTTATTCACGAAGGCATGAGATAATAGGTAAACATGTCAAAAAAAGGTTGTTTACATGTCACGGATGATGGAGATACTGTATAAATTTCAAAAAAATATTTATAAATATGAATGAATGAAAAATAGCGCTGTTATTAATATTATCTTATTAGTAATGGTAAAATCGCCCGAGGCACTACGCCGCTTTGTGGGGGCTCATCTAGTGGGAGGCAAAATACATTCCATAGATGTAGTTAAGATTTCCATATCTTCCATACTTCCTACGCATTAACCGGTGATTATCTATGGGCAATTACCTGTGGTTTCCCAGACATGGATCCTGGGTGATGCGTCTCGATAAAGTTATTTTTAATAATTATATTTTCAAATTTTATAAAATTGAATAAAAGAAGTAATTCATTATCTTAATATTCCATCAAGTCTATATAGTCTTTTCGGTTAAGTTTATTTTTAAACACCAACTTTAAAGTTTAAAACTAAAGCTTAGATTTAGAAGCCCTTAGGAAAACATAAATACAAGAAGTATAAATTGTCATTTTTTTCAAAAATAATATATTTTTAAATGTCTATGATATTCATTACTAAATATTAATTTCATTGGCTAACTTTTTAGAAATGGCCCAGACTGGTGGCGTATACGAAGTGCCTTCCAAAAAAAAATATCAAATCCATCAAATGCAAAACAATATATAGGAGAAGCAGATAATGTTGTTAGAAGATTTGTAAAATGGGTTAGCGAAAGCAAAGTGACGCATAATGAAGATTTTTTAAATTACTTAAGCCGTCTATACTTAGAAGGTATCTAAATATTATTTTTATTTATATTTGTAATCTTCACAGTTCTTTTGCTTGCTTGCATTTTGCAAGTAAAATGTGGTGATTGCGTTAGTAAAAGAAAGTATCTATGAACTATCACGCATTACAAAAAAATACAAAAGATTTTCGCCGAATTTTCAAATTACGTTACGTTACGTGTTGAGGGGCGTAACTCAACGTCGAGCTTTTGCTCGGGCGAAGAAATGGAAATATTGAGAGCTAACCTGCAACTTCCGCGTCGCAGTCACACGCTTGTCCGCACCTCTGCGCCACGACAGTTTTAAAAAATGGATCAAGTGTTAAAAATAAATAAGTTATAAGAAATTAAAATGAAATTTAGCTGAAATTTTCAGTAATCGGAGTCATGGCGTTTGATGTGAGATTTGACAGTTTTTCTTCCCAAGAACACAGCTCTGAATCGCGCAGCAGTAAAGTGATTAAAGCAGCGTTCGAGTCTAACAGTGGTATTTTTAAGTTAGATAAAGGCATTTTATGGAGATATTTCGAAACGCCTCTTTACAGGCGACTAGCTCAGTCCCAGGAATATTTAGAAAAGTAAGTAAATACAGCATTGTTTGTAACGAAATATCTTGTATTAGACAAAGGTAAGTATTTAGATAGGCAGAGAGCCTAGAAACCGAGAGTTAAATGGTGTTAATTCGTTCCATTTTCGCAAATTTTCGAAGCACTCTGTCTTGAGTGGCGCAACTCAACGGGCAATGAAAATATTAAATAATTAATTCCCGTTAGAATAGAGCCCGTAACCGCCACTTTTACATTCACACACTTATGTCACTGCGTCATAACGGCCTGTATGATAATTTATCACTAAAATTAACGTGTTTGTGTGTTCTTTTAATTACTTATACATAGATTTTTTATATATTTTATTGGTTTACTAAATAATTTACAGAATATCAATGGATATACTTTTGGAAAAGTTAAATTTTTATGAAAAAGAAGACAACGATAGAGAAAAGTGCTTGTTAGATTCTTTTTTAGAGTTGCCTGAGGTTGATATGAAAGACATCATTGGAATGATGGTGGATATCTTAATGGCTTCGGTAGATACGGTATGGTAACTACTACTTATTATTAAGTATGATTCAAATACACTTTGATTTTGAAATTTAAGGATTCCTAAGAAAAAAAAAAGAACCTAGAAGGATCATTTTGTTGTCTTCTTGTCTACCAGTCCACCATTATATACCACTTTTCTCAAGATCAGCGATATCAAGCTGAAATTAATCTCAAATATCCAGGTCTACAGTCCTGAAGTATTATAGACCTGGATATTTAAAGAACAAAAAATAAAATAGAATTCTAAGTCAGCGTAATCAAATCGCTAGTAGATAAATAAATAAAATATTATACGATATTCGCCGCGTAATAAATACTACATGTACTTCTAATTCACCTAGAACAATAAAATTTGACAAGAAATGAGAATTTACAGTACAAATAAATCTCTCATAAAATAATAGTTATGCGTCCGTAAAATTAACTTTTTCAACGTCTTCTTCTGATTTTTTTAAAGAATTGTATTATATTACAGACTACAAGCACGACTAGTTTCGCATTATACCATTTAGCCCGAAATCCAAGTTGTCAGAACAAAGTGTACGAAGAAGTGTCGTCACTTTTGTCTACTAAAGATACAGAAATTACCGCCGAAATATTATCAAAGGCTGTATATGTGAAAAGCTGTGTAAAAGAAAGCCTACGTCTAAATCCTGTTTCTATAGGAGTAGGTCGGGTTTTACAAAACGATGTCGTATTGAAAGGATATTTGGTACCTAAAGATGTAAGTAATATTTTTAATTACATTATTATGATTGAATTTGTACAGTAATATTTGAACTTACGTTTGTTCAGATAAATATATAAGGAAGTAGAAACAAAAAAACTTAATGTAGTGGGACGAACTTTAGTCTCTTGGGGACCGTCCAAGCTCCCGGACCATTGGCTAAGTTTCTCAAACTACGTGCATTTATTTTTTGCTTTTGATATAACATTTTTAAAATGTTGTTATTTATTTTAATTTTTACAGACGACTATAGTAATGCAGAACATGGTGGCTTGCCGATTGCCGCAATATGTCAGAGATCCTCTACATTTCAAGCCAGATCGATGGATCCGAGGCTCTGAACATTATGAAACTATTCATCCTTTTTTGAGTCTGCCATTTGGTTTTGGTCCGCGTGCGTGTATAGCGAGAAGACTTGCTGAACAAAACATGTGCATTGCTATTATACGAGTACGTTGGTTGTGTTCTTTTCAAATGTTCTATGCTATTTTTTTGTGGTTCACGCTGTATCCCGCATATAGCCGCATCTCAAACGTTCCCCAAAGTTTGAGATGTTGCGTGTTAGTGGCAGAGCTCAACGCCGCGCATTGTTCGATAACCGACAGCGGAAATGAAAATAATTCATTCACACCAGCACTCGAATGTAAACTTCTATATTTATCTAGGTAATAAACCATATCCATTAATAAATCAAATTGCTTGAAAACAATGACAAACTATATAAAAACTAAATATTTTTACGTTTTGTTATAGTAGCTATTAAAGAAAATCGAATCTTTAGGTAACGAGGCATTGTAATTTTTGTTTGCTTTAACGTTTGCTGTTCGATCATCCTGAAACTATTGAATGAATTTATTTTTGTACAGTATAAACCAAATAAGTTTAGCGAACGACAATGTTATATAATGTTGGAATGTAGTAAATTAATATATTATAATTTAATTCTATAATGTTCCTTATTATTTAATGTGTTATTCCTTATTATATTGTCTTTCCTTATTATGTAATGTGTTATTTTAATAAAAAAAAATACATATTTTTCTTTCAGCTTATTAGAGAGTTTAAGATTCAATGGATTGGAGGCGAACTTGGGATAAAAACCTGTTTGATAAACGTTCCTGATCGACCACTGTCGTTTAGTATTACAAATAGAGAAACTAACAAATAAACAAATGCAGTTCTAGTTTTGTATTTTATACTTACGCTGACGTTAATAGATTGTATAAACCAAAATCAATCAATCAATAAATAATTCCATTTATCATATTTATTTCTTATTTTAATATACATACTAAACTCAAGTTAATGAACTGGAAGCATTTTAAAGTTTTGTAACATAGCTAATGGTTTTAAAACTTTCCTATCTTATATATAGATAGTAATTTCCTATAATTGAATAAATCATTAAATATCACATCACATCTTGAGCCGTTGCTACTAATATAAAAATATTTTTTTGTTCGTTTAATAATTGCAATATAATATATACCTAGAAGTATTATTGTTTTTAGGGCTTCACGCTGTATCCCGCATGTTACATGTTAAAAATATTTCTCTACTCTCATATAAATTCTTCCTTAATTCCTTCTTGCATATTACACAAAGAATTATAGTTCATATTTTTTGCAAAATACCTCAGTAATTATTTTGTAAGTTTCGCATTATTTAACATTTATATTTATTTTTCATATATATTAAAATTATAAATATGTAAGTCATTTTGAAATTATTTTCCATATAATTATTATGGTTTAGAGCAAAAATGCACAGAAGTTTACTTTTATTTCTTGTTTTTATATAATAATAATGATGCAGTCCATAAAGGTATCAATTACATACCATGTATTCGATTGCCATTATTAAACGATCATAAAATTGTTTTTATACATATTAGTAGCCACAACTCAAGATTTGATGATAGTTAATGATTTATTCAATTATAGGAAGTTACTACCTATATATAAGATAGGACAGTTTGAGAAAACATTCGTTATGTTACAAAACTTCAAGGTAAGCATTCCTAATGAATTTATTAAATAATTAAAAAATATATAATAAATATAAAAAATAATGCTTTATAATTTTACAGATGTACACGATCGTATTATTTTGTTTGGTAGCAACAGCTGTTGCTTTGCCAGTCGTTCCTGACCCCTCATCTCAACCAGAATCTTCAGTTCAAGAACAACAATTACATACAAACGTCCCTGAGGTAGTTGAAAATGTTGAAGAAAAACAGGAAGAGAAAAATGATGATAGCAAAAGTAGCCCCCCAGAACTTCCAATTAAACTTGAAATAGTTCATGAAGAAGAAAGTGAAAAAGAAAAATCTGAAGCTGAAGATGAGAAACCTGAAGATAAAAATGAGAAACCTGAGGCTGAAGCCGAGAAATCTGAAGAGCCTAAAGAAGAAGTCAAAGAAGAGGAACCTAAAAAAGAAGATGTAGTAGTTAAAATTGAAGAGGTAAAGGAAAAACCTGTTGCTGATTTACCGTCACCAATCGTTAATAAGATCCCAAGACCGTCTTTCCTGACTAACATATTATCATCTTTACCGTTTCTACCTTTTTGGCCATTTAACCGACCATCTGTTCTTGAAGACCCTAGAGTAAGATTCTCAGGTTACATTCTTGTTCAAGAATAGACTTTCTTCTATTTGACATTATAATATATCAAGATTCTTCCCTTTAATAAAACCGTTACAAAATATGCATTTGTTTATTAGCACTAGCTGCTCATCCTGATTTGTGACGTAACTAATGTATTACTAAAATTTACAACATTGGATGTCCTCTTATGGAAAAAATATTCTATTCTTATTTCTTAAAATAGGAATTGACATTTTGCTAATACTAGTGAACTCCTTAAAATTAAGTTACTGAATATTTAAATAGTTTATTTGAATGTTTTTACAAGAATGGAATAATCAATTATAAATAAGAATAATATTATAAAATTTTGAAAATACAATAAAAAATATTTACGTTTAAGAAATAAATATCATGATACATTAATAAATAATAATAAAATTTTCCATTTAAAACTCTTTATGAATCTTTATGAATGAACTCGATATGAATCGATATAAAATGCCTACTGGCGCAATGGCACAAGCTTGTGACAAAAAGTGACAGGTTGTGGGTTCAATTCACAATTCGGCAGAAAGTGGGGAGCGGAATGTTTTAACACTAATCTCCCTCTTCCTATCCTGCAACATGGGGGATACAGCCTGAAGCTGAAAAAAACATGAATTTCATGTTGAATTATATACCTAAATCTACTGATTGTGCTCTCCAATTTCATACTTTTAGGCATCAAATGGAGAATTGGAAGTTTATAAACAAACGAATATGAGGCTTGAAACGGTGAATTCTGTATGTAAATGGTTGCATTTGATTTGCAATTTTAGTAAATGTATGAATTTGGACTGACAAGTCTATATGTAGATTATGCTTTTTACTTTTATTAAGCTGTTATTTTAATGTGCTATATTTAAAACTCATGTTATGCATGAAATAATATTTAAAATGTGATATAGTAATTGATGCACAGTGCTATAATTTTTTTCTGTATATTTTTCTCATGATTTCGAGTATGTAAAGATTTTTTTTATTTTAACACTTTAATTTTAATTGAATTATTAGAGATTTTATCTAAGAAGAAAAGGCGAGCAATTACAATTATTAAATATTTTATACCTGTAGTGGGAATCGAACCCACAGCTTGTCACGCTTACACCAAGACTGACCTCAATTTCTGATTAGAAGTTAATACCCATTGGTAATAATAGAATTAAACAACTAGTGAAGAGGGTGTTTACTTATGTGTTAAATTATGGAAATTAAATTTTCATTTCAAACATAGTATTATTTAATGTGAAAAGTCATTTTATAGATTAATGTTTTATTATTATGTTATTAAATTGAAAAAAAATACACATTTAATTGTAATACTATATTTTGTATTGATTCCTAATAATATCAAAATAATATTTACATTTACTACATTATTTACGGAAACCATCGTACCATGGCGATAGTGTGGGAGCTGGAGGAGGAGGTTTGTTATCACTCATCGCGCGCACAGTGCTCGGACGGTTCTCATGGTGGTTTCTTACGGTTGCGACTTCTTCATAATTAATTCTCAAATCATTAAATTTGTGATGTCCTCTCGGCATATTGTGATGATACGTTGGTTTATTGTCGTTCACTGAGTCGGATACATAGGAAGCAGACGGAGAGAACCTTATTTCAGATTCTTTTGTGTTTCCATCAACGTATGGAGCTGGAGTAGGAACAATATTATGGCTTGGAAAGTGGTTCTCTTCAGTCCATTGCATAGCTGGTTGAACAGTTGGCTGGATTTGTGAAGGGTGAGGTTGATAAAGTCTTAAAACATGTCTATGTTCGTTTTGAGGTTGAGCTACCTTCATGGGCTGGACATGATATTGCGGTGATTGAAATTTGCGTTGAAACCATTCATTGTATTTTCTTGGAAACGCTAACGTAGGGGGAGGTGGAACTGTAGACTTTGGGGGTTCACTCCAACTTTCCCCATTATTATCGTTTCTGCTAAACTCTTCACTGCTAAAATCGTGTCTGTTACAATTGTTTTTTGAGCTGATTACTGGGTAGACATGTTGTGCTTCATTTTCTGCCTTCATGGAGAATATCGAACGAGGTGTGGTGGTCGTTGGTCGTGAGTGAAAATATCTACCAACGTTTTCTTCTCTCATTTCCACTTGCGGAGGTTGGTCACGCCTTCTCTGCTCGAAATTGTAAGAAATCTTGGAATCTGGTTGAAGGTGGACAGTATGAGAATCTCTACTTTCGCTTCGATGTCGATTTTCGTCATAATTGGACAAGTCAGCCCCCAGAGCCGATGTCGCGAACAAAAATAAAACAACAAACGGAATCATATTTCCTGTAAAAAAAAAATTACAATTTATAATATGCCAATGGATTAATATATACAAATATAAAAATATTTAATGTAAGTATATTGTACCTGAGGAACTAAGCAGCGATCTGATTCAACAAAGTTACTGTGGTTGTATTTATGTAGATTTCTATGTGACTTAACTATTAAAGTTGTTCCATTATAATAATATTAACTGTATTAAGTAATTGTCTTGATGCAATTTCGCATTATCAAAATATCGTTAGTTAATTACTAATTCAATTATACATTTTTTTTTCAGTAATTTTCGTTTTAATACTAAAACCTGTCGGGATGGTATATTATAGCATACAATCTAATATACTGTAGTGAATTTTGAGGCCGTCATGGCGCAGTGGCACAAGGGTGCCACCCGCAAACGCGACGGTTGTGGGTTCGATTCCCACTCGAAGAAGTGAAATATTTCTTTACGTTTATACTTCCTTTTTTCTTCGCTCTAGTGTCGAGGCAAAGCGCGGCGTTGAGTTCTGCCACTCAACACGCAATGCCTCCAGAATTCAGCAGTAAGTGGGGAACGGAGTGTCTTAACACGAGGTTCCCTCTGCCTACCCTGCTGTGTGCGGGATACAGCGTGAAGATAAAAAAAATATAATAATATTTTATTAACAACACTTCCGACTGTGCCCCGTAGCGCATACAGTTATCTTAGTGGTGTTAGGTTTGTCGTAACATAAGAAGTAAGACCATGTTTTTTATTTATCGGATAATTACCAACTTCAAGGAATATAAAAACAAAAAACTAGTTTTTTTCAATATTTATTTCGTTTCAGCTTAAGATTCGAATTTCAGTTAAGACAATTATTATTAAGTATAAGATATTTAAGTAGTAAGTAAGAATCATGTATATTTATTATTTTCAAGCGTATTGTGCTCTTTTTGTTATGTATATGTTAAAACAGAAATAACCATGTGCATGTTCCTATACAAGAAGCGTCATGTACTAAATAAATAAAAAGTAATAAATACTTCCCACCGCGATATAGTTGTAGCAACGAGATGTCATTTTTACCTTCGAAAGTATTTTCCGATTAAAATGATAAATCATTCGTCACAACTATGTAAATAATTACATTCACCAAGCTTAAGCTTAAAACTCGTATAAATTAAAATATACTATATTAAATATTATAATAAGAATATTATAAATATAAAATTCTATAAATATAAAAAGTAGTAGATTCGAGTTCTGAAATTAAAAAGTTATATTTCCTTACGAGTTGCGCCTACGCAAACACATTAGCAAGAACATGGTTGTACACAAACCGAGCCAAGTTCAATGCTCGTTTCATATAAGCCTATGGCCTTTTTTAGTATTTTATTGGAATTTCTAAGATAATATAACGGTATTATTTTGACATTATAACTGCTATGTTATTTTACATTGCATAAATTACAAAAAAAAATATCACGATTGTGCTAAAATAAACGTATACAATTTGTTCCTGTTTGTTCATGGCACATGAATTATGCAATTATTATTAATTATATAATGTTAATGATTGATATAGTTTTTTTTTATCACACTAAGGCTAAGAGATTTCGTTCGAAGATTAATCGTTTTGTCTCTACCAGTCCATTTAAGGAATTCCTTTAACTAGAAATACAGATTACTACAGGTGGTAACTTCAGCGCTAATATATACACATATTATCATTACTAGTTCATTTCACGGGTCTCGGATCGTAAGGCGTCGCATCATGTCCAACATATCTGTTATTTTTACGTACTTGAAATCCTTGTCCTGGTGATGCGTTATAATATATTACTCGTCGAATACCGAATGGGTCTACGTACCCAAAGCTCCCAGTTTTATCATCAGATCCGTCAGTTTCTTCTTCATGATATTGTTTTGGAAGGTAATAACGGAAGCCGTTTCTTCTAAACGCAACTCCATCATATCCTGGGAATTGTGGAGTATAGCCGTCTCCTATACGGACCCTAGGGTTTTGTCTTCTTGTCCAATCATCAGCGTGTCTATAGGAATTCGGATTGAAAATATCATATCTCCCGTGTGGTGAACTGTCACTTGCATAATATCCATCGATTGTGTTTGTATTTGATAAGTCGTAGTCGTATGGGTTTGGTGAAGATGAAGCTCCATTTGCTGTATTTGGCGTTACTGTTGGTCTTATATCATAAGTGGTAGATGAATCTATTGAATTAGGTGACACTTCAACTTTAGGTGTAGAAGTTGGATAAGAGAAGGTTTGCGGCGGTGGTGTGATAGTACCATCTAAGGGATATTGACTGTGTGATTTTGGCGTAGAATGAGATAACGGAGATTGCGTGGTGGTAGTGAAACGCGGAGTGCCTCGTGGAGGGTGAGGAGCCGGCGCAGGCGTGATATTATAACCTGAGTCTGTGGGAGCAGTTTTTGCTATTTTTAAAGATTCCTGAAAAAAAAAACCAGAGTATAACTTTGAATTATTTTCGTTAATAATTTACAATTACTATATTATGAAAATATACAATAATAGTCTCTAAAGACTTTTCACTCAGAGAAAGCATTGAATATATTGATTTACGTGTAATATATAGAAAAAGCATTAATTTTGTTTATCTTGAAATGTAGGTACTATGGAATAAATTTAGAAATAAAATTTATTGTTTACTTAAGAAGGTAAGGAAAATATATTTAATAATTCAAACACATACACCAATAGGGCGATTTTCCCCGACGTACACTGTTTTGGATTTGTAAATTCTATATCCTTGGCCGTCTGCAATGTAGTCTTGCAGCCTCAGATATCCATCGGCGCCCACCCACCCTGTGGTTCCTGGAATTAAAACATTCATTTGTCGGTAGGTGGACTATGATTCACAGATTAAGGCCTCAATGGTAGCTTTGGTGAGAAGTCAAGTGGGCGTAGGCGGGAAAACAAATTAAGTTTTATAAAAAAAAAAAACAATACCTATTATACTATAGAGAATTCTTCATCAACTTTATATTATAATATTGATAAAATAAGAGGCCATTGTGGAGCAGTAGCACAAGGGTGTGTCTACAATCGTGACGGTTGTGAGTTCGATTCCCACTCCTGTCAAAAAAATATATAAAAATGTCTAAAAATTTCCGTAGAAAAAATCCCATAGTGAGCTATAATTGTTGTGGAATTTCTTGAAACTAAATAATTTGATAAACAAAATGTATATCTATATATGTATGTATAATTAATTACCGACTACAGAACCGTCTTTAAGGCGCCGCTCCTTACGGTACTGTCCATTGTGTGTCTGGTAAAGGAAATAACGGTCGTCCTCTTCGTCTGTTTGTATATGGAACTGATCAGGATCTTGTTGGGCGCTGTAGCCGTCTAACGCAGCCAGCGCGCTGTACGCGCACATCTGGAATAATACGGGAGAAAATATTAAACAACAAAAAAATAGAATATTAAATTGCATTGATAGATTATTTTATTTTTCTATGTTATTTTAAAACATAATTATAAAGTTTAAAGTTGAAGTATTTTATTTATTTTTTATTATTATGAATGGGATATATGCTGGGATGCAGCGCATATAGCAGGGTAGGCATAGGACACCAGGAGACCTAGTCTTAACATATTTCGTCCTCTTTAAGGTACATATGTACCCCACTTTCCACCGACTTCTGGAGTCATTGTATGTAAAATGGCAGGATTCAACGTCGCGCTTTGCCTTATTACCAGAGCAAGGCAATGAAAATATTAATTGTTTAATTTCCTCGAAATGGGAATCGTCCAACACAACTTGTCTCGTTTACAGTCACTGGTCTCAAGCATTTTATTAATTCCTATATGTTATATTTATAAAAAAAATAAATAAAGCGAAGTAACGTTATATTGAAATTTATTACGAAAAATACTTTTTTGAATAATTATTTTATAATCATTCTTTGCAATCATATTGTTTCTGCTCGACGATTGTGGAACGCACTTTATTGTAAAATAACGCGAGTTATGTCAAGGATTTCAGTTAATTTTACAAAAACCTAAATGAGTTTTATTCTAAACAAATGGAATGTGCTGTAAGTTTCTCATTAGCTGTAACTATTTTTTATAGGTGCAGTCTTGTTGCGGTGTGCGCATACACATACTCATGTTGAAAAACAATAGTGAAGTACGAATTAGGGACGCACGGAATAAGTACTTTTCAAACAATAGCCAAGTGCAAAATAGACCTCGAAGGTCGCCATGAAGTAATAGAATTCTATGGTATTGAAATAAGTCCCTATCATTTTGATTATGTAAATAAAATAAAAAAAAAAATATATGGTAAGAGTTTTAGAAGAATATATAGTCAAAGTTTCAAAACTTTTTAGTCAACCATTGTTGTGATACGTTAGTCATTATTTAGTTAAGTTAGTTCAAGACGAATGAAAATTAATTGTCTGTTTTCCTGCTTTAAACAATAAACCGTAAATTAAGTGTCCAATACGCAATTAGTCACTAACGAGGAAATATCTAACGTAAACGCTGATGGACGCTAACTGTAGCCTCATACATGACTAGAGTCTTAGAATAATAATACATCTTCATCAACATAAGCATACGAGGTTGGTGTCGCCGTAACCTCGGGACCAGACGTGGGCCGATAACTAAGGACCTACGCGGAAACATGCATGTCAGATTAGATGACTGAATTTCAAATCTTTATTTTCAACAGTGATATAACTATGGTATACTTAGTAATCAAAGCTTGTAATATTGGCGTATACTTTTTCATACAAAATATGGTATATTTTTTTTCATGTTTATTGCTAATAATAAAATATAATAAAAAATAAAATTCTTCCAGTTTGCGAAAAGTGGCGACCATTTTTTGTCTTTTACTAACTATTAGTTTTTTAATATCTTTTTTATTTATGTTCATGACACAAATCTTTAATTGTGTGACACATTTTATAGTCAAACGAGTCACCATGACTACATATATGACGTAGACAGCTATTAAGATCAGGTATAATCGGAATAGATCTCAAATCACAAGTATGCAGTATAAATAAAACGCAAACAGTGCGTCATATTATATATTTGCTTAAGAATAACAACGAGATCATAATTGTTTGTTTGGAATGTAAATAAATTAGACTTCATATAATTTTAATTGGAGGCACAAAAAATTTAAAAAAGCCCGGTTTTCATATTTAAGCCCGGATCAATGGGTATTTTTGTAAAATACCCATTGATTTGCCTATTCGAATTACATTCATTATATATTATGTAATGGAAATAAAGAATGTTTGTATTTAAAATATGTCTTTGTTTACGATATTTGCATATGAATTGCATAATAATAAATTCTCAGTAAGGAAAATATGTATATATAGAAAATATAATTACATCAAAACCGGTTTCATTTGTATCCCGCACACAATAGCCCTATTGTAGGCAGAGGGTACCTAGTGTAAGACACTCCGTTCCCCACTTTCTGCCGAATTCTGGAGGCATTGCGTGTTGAGTGGATTAAACGCCGTGCTTTGGTCCAACACCAAAGCGAAGAAATTTAAATATAAATTTAAATAATATTTCATTTCCTCGAGTGGAATCCACAGTCAGTTTACAGTCACTCTTTGTGCCCCCGCGCCACAACTGGCCTCTACATCACATTATATAATTATTCGCCGGTACCGACACATTTGCTTAATCGTGTAATTGTCAAAAATACTCAGCAGTGAAATTGGATCGGAAATCGGATTACGTCACGTGGCTTAACAAGTTATTGTTTCGAAACTGATGTAACTACTCGTAACGGACACGTGGATTGTATTTTATTATTAATTGGTGTCCCGTTTAAGGACCTTGTACCTGTGGACTGTGGTTTACTTGCGTAATCCATGCCTCAATTTATAGCATACTACAATATACCATGACTCACCTTCCGATTGAGGTGAACAATACTGTCCAGTTGTCCGGTTATTTGTTTTATAAAATTATTGTGTGTAATACTTTACTTTCGTTTTATGTTTATTTATATGTGAACAATTTATCGTGAACGTGAACAGAAATATATAGAACGGCTTTGTATATAAAATGTGTGCATGATACTTATATATTAACAATTAGACAGTTAATAATTATGCACTTATGAAAGAGGTCTACGAGTATGTCAATATGAAAAGTCAAATAATTTTTTAGATGTCAATTAATTTAGTAGCAGTTCACTAAAGCCAATGCCTCAGAATTACAAAAACAAGAACCGGCGCAAGAAATGTGATTTTTTTTAAATCAATTAAATACATATTTAATTATTTGTGATATTGATACTTTTGAAACAGAATAGAAGAGCATTTCGTTTCCACGACGTGTTATCATACAAACTCGTTAATTTGATAATAACCTTAAACGCACTAACGTTTCTTCACTACTTTTTATATCGCGATATAGAATAGTCTCGGGACTCTTTTGGGGCCCTATTTTAAAAGCATAATTACGGATTCGGTGATTTCGACGTACAGGTGCTCTGAGTTTAAGCCTATTTGTAACATTAATATTATGTATATTTTTATTGAGAAGCAACGTCCAATATATTCATTTATTTAAATTTTGGAATTAAGGAATTTTTAGGGCCTAAGTCATAGATAGCACGAATAGCTCGCTTCTGTAGGACAAAGTTTGATTTACCGCCTGCATAATAAAAAGTAAAATCCCATAGGCTAAATACTATGGAAGTAGCTGAAGTAAACGAGTCGAGAGTATTTCGAAGAAATACATTATCATTATGTAATGATTATTAATTTTAAAATGTTACGTATTTTTAATTAGATATTTGTTAATTTCTAAATTGAAGATCGTTAAAGTTGTATGGTTTTGGATATGTTCTCATCACTGAAGGCTAAGGTGCCTGAACCAGTTGTACAATAAATAACATGATAATACTTGTAACATGTTTTCTTTGTAAATTTTTTTTATAATAATTCTGAAATACTTAGGTTTACATTTTTTTTATTTAAACTGAGATTATCAGCGGTAAATTCTATGAATCATGGCCGCTAACATCGTCCGAATGACCATAAATAGACATGAAATAGAACAGCGCTGACTTATATGGGTGACATGATATGTTTCTAGGGAATTTATTTTAGACTCATTTCTTGGTCACATTGTGTAAGTTACGTCTATAGAACTTATTCGTTTAATGTAAATCCACTGACCCTTATGCAAATAACGATCCGATAAGTCATGTTCTCAAAGCACGAGCATCTGATAGGGTTAAAGTACAGTTACTTGTATAGAATAGTTCTCATAATCGAAAGATCTATGGTTGCTGCTTCCGTGGAGTTCCATGGTGGAGTTACAGTTCTTATATAAGACTTCAATTATTCTTTCTACATTATACACAACGCAGCATAGATAAAATCATTATTTTTTGTTTGAATCAGTAGTCAGTGGGTGTGCAATTATTATAAAATTAATGTATCTATTAAACTGAGTATGTAGATTACTCTTAATACACAAGGCTTTAGATCCAATGGACTATGGTCTTTCGAGGTAGTAGGCGCCACCCACACAGTGTGGGCTTGTAAAATGCGCAAATCCGCATTGCACGTACTAATGTTACCTTGTAAGACGTGGTTACCTATTATAATATTCTATATAAGTAATGTAGATTGCATATTTGTAATTTTATTACCGCAAAAAGTTGGTAATTCCATTTTAGATTAATAATTATAAACAGTAATTTAATTTTTAAAAATAATGGTACAAGTGGTTTCAACCCTCATGTAATGAAATTTATGAGTTATAATTTATAACATTATTTTTTAAAATATAATATTATCAGTGTAATAAAGTTCTCTTTTTAAGTCTCTTACTAAGTAATTACACATGTTATTAACAACATTTTATTGTCTTGTTAATAGTTAAACATGTAATAAAGATTTTATTTTAGTATAATATTGTATCATCCAGGTTTTTGCCTATGTATGCCTTCTTCTCTTCTTCAGTGTTTAATGTACTATACTACCAACTTATTATATATATTAAGCTTCATATAGTGAAATAAAATATTCTCCGGAAACATCGAAAGTGATGAGAGATATAAGGCATAGCAGTTCTCACGTGATGAAAGCAGCCTGACGTAATGCTGCGGCGCGCAAGGTTGCCTACCTTTTACTGGTAGGCAGGTACACGTACTAATCCAAATTAAATGTTTTACATGGGAAATTACTATATTTTGTTATTAAAAATGTTTTTTATTTTAAATTATTTGAAGAAAAGCTTATTATTTTATTATTTTTCTTGAACTTGGAGGCCTCGAGGATATGGGTTTGACTCTTTTTTTATTATTTAAAATTTTCTGTTTTGGTAATTTGTTGAGTTCCACCAATTTGCACTCAATGTCTGGAAAATTTGACGGAAAGTAGGGAACGTGTCTTAATAGTAGGTGTCCTCTAGCTACCTCGAACTGCGGGAAAAAGCGAGAATCAATTTTTTTTTAGTTAAATAAAGAAATATTTCATAAGCTGAAATAATGTATGAATTCAAACAATATTTCTGTTCAAAGTATGATTTTTATATAATATATGTTTCTCGATTTCTTTTTAATTTGTAAATCGATTGTAAAAAGAATTAATAATAATATTAACATAGGATACTATTAAGAGGTTTAAGTGGTCAAAGTATTAACTCGACTTATGCGAATATTTTAATACAACGGTTTACCTCCATATTTAATATTCGAACAGCGTGAACGGCTACATTAGAAAATAACAATGTTTACATCATTGTCCACAAAGAATTTCCACGTCAGATCGGAAGTCAGGTGACAGAACGTCTCATGTATTGTTACTCAACTCTTGCACAGTCGACGCATTGTCAAGTGATAACTGTGCACTTTCCACCGGTCATCTTTTATCTTAAAATCTTTATCGCTGTGCATTAATTGTTGTATCACAGTTATTTTGACATATTATTCGAACTCGCAATGTACTTTTTAAATTTTAATGACTTTTAACTTTTTCTTTACATATTTTTTATACGTTTATGTTATTATACATGTATATATATTCTTTTGTAAGTTATTTTTAAAATTTCATTAAACATAAATTTATTCTTTTCATATGTAATAAAAGTGTCAGGATTCCTAATAGAAAAAATTCGAAAGTTAGTAGTAATGATTTCACCAAAACGTCTCTCTAACTGCCTTGTATAATTTATTAGGTATTTGGTTTACTTGTCACATTTAATATTTTATGTATGCAAGCGTGTGATCGAATTATGACAACACACAAGTAAATATTGCCTTTGCATTCCTTTGCGTATTATCTGATGACACGTAATAGGTCTTAAATTTCCATTTCCAAAAAAAACAAACATAAATATCTATTGGTTTAATATATTCATATTTTTTTTCAATAAACATGTATTAGAACAAATAATTAGGAGTAGATATAAAAAAAAAAAGTTCACGATGCGTCGCGCACACAGCAGGGTAGGCAGAGGGAACCTATTGTCAAGACACTTCGTTTTCGATTTTACCTCGACACCAGAACCAAGTAATGTAAATATATATTTACATAAATATTTCATTTCTTTGAGTGGAGATCGAACCCACAACCAGTCGCGCTTACATTCACACACTTGTGCCGCTGCGCTAATACTCGTCTCATGATATAAGTAATAAGCTTCTTATATAATATATAAGTAGTATACATAATAAAAAACCTATACTTCAATATATATATATATATTTAATTATTGGGTGCGGTTGCTCCCATTAATGATTTGCTAAAGTTAATGTTTATTGATTATCTTTTTTGCCGACTCTAATAAGCAACAGGTGGTGACTTTAAAATATCAAAATAACTATAAATATTTATATAGAGGTAAAGTATTAACATGAATATGAAATTTAATAAATCAAATTAGTTTCACGTTGTATCCCACACACAACAGGGTAGGCAAAGGGAACTTAGTGTTCTCTCTGCCTACCCTACCAATGCGTGGCAGAACTCAACGCCGCGCGTAAATATTGGACTAATTTGTATTTTTTTTATATTTAAAAAAAAAACTCTTGCACTGTAATTCCTTCCTAGTGTATATATATTATAAAATTAGATACATAGGTCTCATTAGAGGTTAGAGGAATGTGAAAACTTGCATCCTGCGATGCTAGCCGGTGTAGTGCCATGTTGGGGAAACTTGTGAAGGATAGTAATGACTACTTCGGTACATACGCACTGTCGATGGCTTGCTGGTCACTTTCACCCACGCGGGAAGACACCACAACACTTGGTGACTCAGAACTCGCCATTTTTACGTAATCACTCGTGACCTGCTTAGATAAGCAGCTTAAAAAAATATACAATCTCATATTATTTATTATATTATATATACGAGACATAGCAGTATGCTTGTTTGCGTATAACTTAATATTATTAATATATATTTGAGGTAGTGGTTTTTCTAAACAAGAAAATTTAAACATCAATAATAATTATACGAATTGAACTTTTTAAAATACTAAAACCGTTAAAAGCTCTAAATAAATATTATCATTTATACAAAAAAAAAACTTTTGAAATAGGATATTTGCAATTTGGTTTGGCAATTGTTCCATAACAAAGTAAACGTAGTTAACGCCGTTAACATGCGACGATTTTGGTAATCGTTGCATGAATAAATATCACTCGACTATATCGCAAAATGTACGCAACTGTTGATATATCGAAATTAATTTGAATTTATTGTTGATTTCAAGACGAGGGGAGATAATAGGTTTTCTCAATGTCTATTCGCGTTCCACATTTTAAATATGTTTCAACTATTTAGAAATCTCGAACATATTTCGAATAAATGAATTGCATTCGCGCAAGTCATGATGTGTTTGGTTGTATGTACCTATATACTAGGTATATATGTATATTATATTATATATATATAATAATTAGTACTGTCCTATCATTGCGCCATCAGTCTATCACTTTAGTAGGTTTTGTCTATAAATTCATATGATACAAATATACTTTTAGGAATTGCAAGTGTCAAAATATTTCTCAAAGATAGACATTTAATTTATAATGAATATGGTTTTAGATCTGTTTAATAATAGGCGCTTTTCCTTTTTTTATTTAAATGACATTGATATCCGAAACCTAATATTTACACTTTTTTTTGTGCAAAAACCTTGAATTACTCAGTCAGGCAGATTTTAGACAAGGTTCAGGCGTATTGTGTCGCTGACAACACTCGCATCGTCGATAACATTGTTTTATGAATATATTTGTTTGGAATAAATGTTTCATTCATTCGAAATTAAAATTGAATGCGTTTTGCAGTCGCGTGTCCGTTCTAGCCCTCGACCTAAAAAGATAAACACCTCAACATACAATTTTGGTATTCAATGAAATATTATGTACCTATTTATCCAGTGTGATAATTCATTTTCAAATAAGAATATTTGACGTTAAACTTTGACAGTTTAAAACATAACTTGCAAAAAAAAGCAAATTTCGCAACTCATTCGTTTACCGTAAAAACTAGTGAGCTCCATGTATAATACCAAAAATAAAAAGTAATAAAAAAAAATAAAGAAAAAAAAAATAGATAAAGTTGACACTATCACTGTAAAAAAATAGAAAAAAATATATATTTTTTTTAGCTTCACATTGTATCCCGCAAAAATGAAACAGCTTCCTTATCATCACACCATATGTAGGTGGATCAATTTTCATAATACATTACAGATAAGTGTAATTTTATATGGGTTTTTTTATCTATCTAGTACACGTGTTATGTTTGTAATATGTATATAATAAGCTAAGGATAATTTCTAATAAGATTTTTATTTTCAAAATATTTACATTTTATTTTATTAAAAGTTCAGCTTAGGCCTCGCGAACTGTAATTGTTTTGTGCCATAGAGTGAGGCATATGACGTGACAATTTTTATTTGTAGAAAATATATATTAAAATGTATTTAGTTGTAACATAAATTATATCAATGTGTGTCCAGATCCTTTTGTTTAGTGTTCGCCAAGCGTAAAACTATTTTGCTTGCTTGCTTGTGAAATCAAGAGATAACTATTATCATATTTTTGATAAAATCCATGAAATTCTCTTTAAGAAAGTTAAGAGTAATTGTATTCACAGTCAAATTTTCTCATTATGATGTTAAGTAAAAATTCACATGAACGCAACAAACGTCAAGTGCGTACAATGTAAGATTCGTGTCATTATACAAATAACAACTGCTCGTGTACTATCATACATCTACACTCTACTGTTGTACTCGTACGTGGGTAATTTTGGCGAAGACCTCGTATTAATAATAATCTATTGTAAACCGTGGATGGGCTTTTGTATATTATATATTATACACATTTACTTATATGTACCCAAGGTGAACAACAATGAATTATATGACGTCTGTAAAATTAACATATACTTGTAATTAATTAACTATTCATGTTGAATTTACATCAAATTCTGCATATGTATTCCATATAAATATAGTAGAGTAGGCTGAGGGAACCTAGAGCTAAGATACTCCGTTCCCACTTTCCATCAATTTGCTTAGGTATTGCGTGATGGGTTGCGAAATTTAACGCTGCGCTTTGCCATAAAACCAGAGCGATGAAATGATCTTAATAAATAATCATTCATTTCCCCGAGTGGGAATCAACCCTACAACTGTCTCTTTTACAGTCACACGCTTGTGCCACTGGGCCACGGTGGTAATTTAATTAAACTATTTATATGTATGAAAAAGTTAGCGTAAGCGGAATCATTTGCATGTTTTAGTTATTTGTAGAAATCAAGTTACATATCCATTTTGCACCCATAGAATTACTCTACATAATAAGTAATAATAATCTTTATAATTTTACCCGTATGCTAGATGCATAGATGTATATAAATTATAATATAATTGTATGTGAACTTAGCGATGAGAATACCAAGGAATAAAATAAGCCATAATTATAAATGTAGTCTAGTAGTATTATGGCCTCACCGGCGCCATATTTAACTAGCGTATTTCTTGCAATTCAATCAAATCCTACTTCTATTTAAATAAATAAATATGTGTGTATATATATATATATATATACAAATGTTCCCGAATTTTTAGGATATTGCGTTTTGGGTGGCAAATGATTACTGAGGAAAAAAATATTAAATAATTTATATATTTTCCTAATTAAAACTTCTCTCGTTTGGTTATATCTATAGTTTGACATGGCTTACATAATATGTAATTATAAAAAAAAAGAACAACTGTGACATGTGTATGCATAGAACATAATATTATGTGAGTACAATGCATGGTCTGAGAAACGTTTTCACTTCTCCTAAACAAGCGCAAAAGTATCTACTCATTTGTTTCTCGTAAGAAACCCATTACTTCTTATTCAACGTTAAAATTCAATTATTTCAAAACAATCACAATAAATAAATTGTTTCATTTCTTATCTTAATTTTTTATCATTAAATAAAATATACAATATTTATAATTCAACTGTATTTGTACATGCACAGCCTTGCTGCCAATTTGGACTTAACTTGAGTAAATACGTCTGTCTCTAACTTGCTTGCGAAATTTGACCTAAATAGGTTGTATGAGATATGGATTATATAATGTACTGTACTGTAAGGTACTGTACATTTATGATTAATGTAAAAACAAATGTCTGTTCATGTGTCTGTCTGTTCGCTATACTTCGAAACGGAATTTCGAGGAGTTGTTCCCTGGCTTCCCGGGATGGTTATAGGCTAGATAGATCCGGAATCCGGAAACGCATTTTCTTTTATTTTACGTTTTTGTCCGACGGTACGTGTTTTTCCCCGTTAAGCCACCAGGTGACTGCATTAAATTCCACGCGAGCGAAACCAGCGGGCTCAGCTAGTGATTAATAAAACTATAAACAGGTTTCAAATACTTTACACAGTTTTAGAGTTTTCAGAGATTAAATTTTACTTCAAATATACTGCATTTGTTTGGTTAAAGCTTGTATATACTTTTTTCATATAGGATAAGTAATATTCAATTACCAACATTGCATTTTAGAATATTAAATAAGATGTAATTCTGATGTCAAAATTGTTATAAGTGGAGCGTTACGGATGAGGCGCGTTGTGTTGCTGCAATCCGTAAACTAAGTAAGACGTTGCAGGTGTAAACACTTTTTATGCGTATAACATACAAAAAATCTTTCAATTGTTCATTTTAAAGTACTTTCTTGTACAACATTATGCCTATTTTTATAAAAAAAATATTAAATAGAGTCCACCATGACGCAGTGGGACAGCGTTTTGTTGATATCAAGATAGTCGTGGGTTCGAATTTTCATGTACGAGTTACAAATAAAATATTATCCTTTTTCTTTATTACAAAATTTCTCCGCTTACTTAATGATATGATATAAAATATATTTGTATGTTTGTCTCAAACATTCACAGACGTAACTCGTCATAAAATGACAATTTGTTTTCAAGAGCAAGTTTAACATTTCACAAATCGCTCCATAACGCTTCGTCGCAGAACATTGACACTAGATTATCTATCTCTACGTGCGTGACCACATCTGCTGTGTTGTGGATAAATAGAATCGTTACAGCGATTTGTGCCACGGATGAATCAGATCGAATTATGAATTACATTTTACTTCTAACAGTATTTATTTGAATTTTATGTAAGTGGAAATAGAGTCAAGAGTTTAGGCGGAAGGCTTGTGATATGAATAATAATAATATGCATTTTTTTGTTTTTATGATGATGTTACAACCCTATAATATAAGTATTAAATATGAAGGTAATTCAATTTTAGAATTTCATAAAATTGCTATTTGGTATCAAGAGCAAGTTTCATTTAAGAATGTGAATATAACGTGATAAAGCTTTGTTGATATGAATAAATAGTGATAGACATAAAAACAAAATAACTTGTCGAGTGTTAACTTTTTTCACACAAAATTACTTAATATTGACATTAAAAAAAAAAAGTGATACACTCTCAACAAGGTAATGGCAATGAGAAATCGTTAATATTATAAATAATTGAGTGAAGCAACTTCCTTTCCTGACTTACAGGGTTTTATTTCTTAGAAATAGGTAATATTACATAAATGTATAATTTTGAAAGCAGGTCATAATACTAATGAATGCCATTGATTCAGGTTTGTTGCGTTAGTGGGTGTATCCTGCCAGCACTCAGGCAGCGTGAGAGCGCCCGATTCGGCCACGCTAACTCATTGCTCACGTATATAATATATTTCCTTTTAGGGTTGTGTTACTTCATTCTGTTTGCAAATATCATCTGATAAATTATATACGAAATATTATGGGGAAATTTTAAATAAGGCAAAATCTGTTTGTTTATAATATATATAACAGTATATAATATTTTAGTATAAATATATATATAACATATATATTTATAGTAAAATATTAATTGTAACATAAGACTTACATTACAAACTACCTAAAATATTGGGTTATCAAAACTAGTAAAAATTAAATGGCGCTAAAGTATTACACATAATAATTACGTAACGGTTTTTGGTATATTTCCTGTTCAGTTTGTATGTAAAAATAATTTGTAAACATCTATATATTAATGTTTCCAAAAATAAATTTAATTATATATAATTACTAATAATTGTGCCTGTTTTTTGTGTTTTAGAAAATTCTGATTTTAATTGAATTACAACACGTGAAAGTGGTCTTGTATGTAATTTATGAGAATTATTGACGTAAGTGTTTTTTTATTATAGATATTAAACATAAATTATATTTCTTGACCTATAATTCGATACCCTGATCATTTCCGTATTTATATTTAAAAATTAGAATGTGTAACGACGTCGTGGAGCAAGTACGACGTGTGACTCTCACACATCTGACTGACAGTTTATTAATTATTTCAAATTTCATTTGTAAAACAAATTTGAATTTAAAACATTGACTTTGATTTCTTAACATTCGTCAAGTTTTAGACACCGGTTCTGGTGCAGGGACAGTAAACGTGTTCGTATATGGGTTCGATTCCCACTAGAGGAAATGAAATATTTGTATTTAGTTTCTTCGCTCTGGTGTCGTGGCCAACGCGGCGTTGAGTTGTGCCATTCAACACGAAATGTCTTCAGAATTCTACGGGATATGTTTTAATACTAGACTCAATGTGAATCCCTGTTACATGCGGCATACAAAGTGTAGGTGTAATTTTTTTATTAAATAAATTATAAGAAACAGTAAATTAAAGAACTACCACAGTACTTTGTATATTTCATTAAAATTAATCGTTATATATATATCATTACTTTTATGATAATCGCCTAATGTAATAAAGTAATCGAATTTTTAACCTATGAAGTCAGCCCTATGTGGAACGCTTTCAGATTACGCAATTTGCAGGTTAGTAGCTCGATAAGTTGTTCTACATTTGCTTTGTCTCACTGTAACTGGCCACTGGTTATCCGTTAAATTATCTTTAAATTCAATTTTATGAACATACTTTTATAACGTAGGTTTTATTAGGTAGGTCTATTTGGAATTTTATTTTCATATAAAAAAGTGACATAACACAATAATATTAACTACTATACTTAACTAAAATAAATATAAAATTATATAATTTTCAACTAAACGTCGCGCATTCGCTCGACATCAAATTCAAATATCAAATATTTAATTTTCTAGAGTTTAACATTTATCTCTTTATTTATTTATATAAATATTTATCTCTATATATTTTTTGTAAATACTTTTGATGTATATTTCTTATATTACACTAACGCCATATTTTCCGAGGCTATCTATAGTTAGACAACAAGATATCATCTAGTACCATTATTTCACTCTTGTTACGTTAACAGTTTCAACAAGAATGCGCATTGTGTGCCAAGCGGTAGCTGCTTCCGAACGTTGAGAGCATTCGGTGCAAGGCTCCTGTCACGCTATTGTTTGAAGTCCGTTCAGTGATACGTTTACGAGCGTTGATAAAGCGAAGGTTGTTGTGGATTTAAGCGTTATATATTGTAGTCAATGTATAACCGTCAGATCGAACCTTCTTAACGGAGTGAACGGAGTGTCTTAACACTACGTTCCCTCTGTCTACTGATATATACGGGAAGGTTTTTGGGGGAGTCACACAATCTCACTGTCGGGCTATACGTATACAGTATTTAATTTATACAGCATACATTTTATTCATCAAAGTATATCGTAATATTAGAGTAAGCGTTAAATGTTTTTTAAATGATATTTAGTCAATTATGCAAGAAATTATTTCGTTGTAACGGATGTGGATAAAAAATCGGTTCTTTTATAATAAACATTGCGAGTAGTTCAAGGTATTTAAAGAAAAAAATAATAATAATCTGTATTAAGAAATTCAGAAGGTTTTAAATGGATATTTTTAATTTAAATTTATGCTACAATACAAATTATGTATAAATATTTATGAAATTAATTTAAAATGATATATAAAGTGTGGCTTGCGAAATTGAAAATAATTCTGGTATTACATATAGGCGCAGTTGGAACATCGTCCACTTTCACTGACAGGGCGATTGCATGAAAGTAAAATGTATCTGGTCAGTACTCGTCGATTCGAGAATTCATGACGTAAATTGTGTTTAAGACCAACGTGTCTTTATTTTCGTTGCTTTATACCCTACATTACTTTTTTTGTTAGATTTTTAAAATGTAAATTGAATTAAAAATTTATTCTTTGCACATATTTGACTAAACTAATATTAAATATTGAAATTCGTCAATTGTTGCTTAAATTTTTATAATACTAATTAATACAATTAAAATTATAACATGTTTCGCAGTATAATTATAAAAATAAATATAACGTATTAACTATCTTATTATACCGATTAATATGTACGCATCTAACTAGATGTAACTATTTAACGGACTTTTTAAAATATAATAGTTCTTAGTTATTAATAATTAAAACGCAAATTGTATTAGACTTTGATGTGACGGTTGTGGGTTCGATCCCCACTCGAGGAAGTGAAATATTAATTCAAGTTTATATTTCCATTTCTTCACTTTGGTGTCGAGGCAAAGCGCGGCGTTGAGTTTTGCCACTCAACACGCAATGCCTCCAGAATTCGGCAGAATGTAGAGAACGGAGTGTCTTAATACTGAGGTTCCCTCTGCCTACCCTGCTGTGTGCGGGATACAGCGTGAAGCTGATTTAATTTTTAATTTAATTACTTATTAGGGAGTGTAATTGTGTTACGTATTAGTTACGCAATGTGACTGTGTAATCAAGCGCCATAGATCATATATTATACATATGTTATCCGCTCACATATTTCTAAGTGATTCGAAGTTTGTATTTTATTAATATTCACGTTCATGAATAGACCGATCAAAATATTGTGGTGACGCCAACGAGTCATTGTAACATACCATATATTGTTAGTAAATATAAAGAGAACGAGAACGATTTACAAATTGAAAAATAGATTGTATGAAACTTATATTTGCAGTCATTAGTCATTATTTTGAATTGAATATAAATAAACAATTTTATATAATTTAAATAATAAATAATATATATCAAGTACTAAGATAGTCGCGTTCATTGTATAAGCTTCTGATCCTTCCATACAACTCTTTGCAAATTTGCTGTCTATTCGCATAGTAGCACCTGTACACTTTACCTCCAGGGGGTTCGTACCTTTCAGTTCTTCGTGTGGAAATGATCTCGCCGCTGTATCCACACCAAGAATCGGCACACGTATACTGCAGAGTCACTAAATGTCCATCAGTTTTCAATAGAATTTTTGCATCAATATCGATCAAGTCTTTTAGCTTCAAGCCATCAGGGTAAGGAACGTATCTATCGAGATCACAATTAATAATTTTATTTTGACTCTGCTCACATATGAACTCCTCTTGGGACAACACATTGGTTTCATTCGGCCTCGCCATGTTCCCAACATCTACTAATTTGGTGTGTGAATCAACGTCGTCCTTCCTATGGCACACCCGCCCACCGTCCGAGTACGCCAAACAGTCGATCAAGTAAAATAATTTATTGGGCACGTTGTTAGATAAAAATAATAATTTGTCAATATTTTTGTAATTATAGTACTTTAATGGTTTACACGTATAATCTTCTAACGTTTCCTGGTAACAGTAGTGCAATGGCGTCGATGCTGATGTTATTTGAGTAAGAGAATATATATTTACTTGCGTACATTCTAAATACGTGCAATTATAAAATTTGGCATTCTTAACGGTCGGCAAGTAAGGTTCATAAATTGGCAAGTTGTTATTGACATTTCTTCGACTGGCTGACTTCGTTAGGGTTTTGCATACAAGGAAATTATCCTGAATTAAAATTATAAGAAAAGATTGTTTTAATTAAATTATCTAATATAAATAAAATATTACATTACTTATAATGAACGGAATAAAAAGATATATACACAATAGAAGAAAACGTGGGTGGTATCGCACCATAGCGAGTTTTTTTTAAATATAATTTAGATGTCTATTGATATATTTCATATTTAAATTGCATTCGTGATATGTTTTTATTTATTTACATAGACAATAAATTTGTTCATGCAAATTACATGCCAAAGAATTTGTTACGCTTAGCACTTGTGCGTTCTGTGAATACATTTGAGATGAGAATTTTAATATATGTCAAATTTATTGCCAGTGTAACTTACGTTAGTGTTAGACATTGACGTAAGTAAAAGTATTGGAAATTTAATAGCTCGATAGAAATTTTAGCAGGATTGCAATAGATAAATTATGCCAAATTCTCCATAATGTAATAGATCATTTACCTCATTAATTACACATACAACGTCCTTATTGTAAAGCTGAAAATCAACATTAAAATTATATAAATTATTTTATAGATCCACGACATCAAGGCTCATTGTGATGCGAGTTTTTTGATAATTTAAATGGCATTCAAACCTAATACAGTAGGTGGGGTTACACACATCTCTAAATCACTGTGATTGCAAATGCTAAGTAGACAACCCACATGCCAAACAGGTGTTTTATAATACATTAAGTTATATTTACAGTAGTTGCCTATCATTTATTTGTATTTTTTTTTAGATATGAAATTTATTTCAATACTGATTAATGTGTATTATGATAATTATTTTTATTAACATGAAATTTAGAAAACTTACTGACAAATATTTCTAAGATAAAATGTTTTATCCTATATTATAGAATCGAATCTATTAACCAAAATAGACATTAACTAAGAAAGAATTTATTGCTCAGGAATGATAGATAGCTCATTTAGTTGTTTGTGATTGGAATCTGTTAATGGACTTCCAATCACGAAAAGGCAAATGGAAAAATTTATATTTGTATCAAAAATACTATTAAAAACAATATATAACCTACTTATCTATCTATCTATCTATCTATCTATCTTATATAACTAAATCAGCTTACCGCGTACACGTCTAATAAAACACACTGGTAGATGACTAAACATAAAAAAGTGAAACTCATGTCTCCAACATTACATCATGAGTGTCATATAAATTATGATAGGAATCAAGGAAGTCGATATACAATAAAAGTTTTAGTATCGATCGCTTCATTGCGAACTTATTGAAAATTAATTGTCTAGAGCGTTCTGATAGCCGAGGGTATATTCATATAATAAAGTTGTGGTTTTTACATACGTATATTTAATCACACGTAAGTTCTTTCTATTTCCATTTTTTTTGTGAACTACATTTGTATCTGTCTGTATCAATGAGTCAAAGTATTTTTTTTTGTTTACATTAAATATCTGTCATATTAAGTCTATTCTAAGTGACATTGAAACTCGAAATATAAGTGAAATTAGCTTAAGTTCTTATTTCTCTTTGAAGGTTCTCTACCCTGTAGTCATGATATAGTAATTGACAAGTCGTATACTAATTAAATAACGGTTGGTCAACAGAAATAGAAAATAATATTATGTCACAAATACGTACCAGCAAAAATAGCTTCTGTTTATACATTGTTCATCACAACAGTACACTGGAACTGAAAAAATCTGGAAAAATAAAAAAGGAGAATTATTATTAAATAATTAATTTTATATTTTCTAACTTCGTACTGTCTACCTCAATGTAAATACTTAATATACTCCGTACTCCACTCTCCGCCGGATTTTCGAGACATTGTTTTTTGAGTGGTTGAACTCAATGCTGCGTTTTATTATGTTATAAGAGCAAGGCAGTGAAAATATTATAATATAAGCTTTTCATTTCCCCGAGTGGAATCGAACCCGCAACCGTCACACATATTATGCCACTGCACTACTAGAGCCTCTTAATAATATTAATAATTTCAATATTTTAATTAATTTACACAAAATGGAAGAAAAGAAAAAATATGATTGACATTACAAACTAATATTAATACGTCTTTTCTCACCGTAGAAATATCCATTTATATAATATTATTATACTGTATGTCGTTTTGTCAATTCATTTGTATGTATGAACACGCACATATATGTAACAACAGTAATTACTTATAGTTGCAATAATAATGGTGGCACATAGCGTCTAATGATATTATTGATCATAGAACTGTGATTGCTGCCTTCATCTTCGTCTCACGAGTCAAGGTTATATAAGGAATACAACCTTCATTGCAATTAGTACCAGTGGATTTTGACAGATCAAGAGCAATTTTAATAACGTAGTAATTAATTTGAGTGAAATATGTTAGATGGAAATGGATGTAGGTTACATTTCCTATATCTAAAAGTTTTTATTGCAGGTTAAAATGTATGCTAGCTATATTATTTATAAAAACAAATTGTCAGACTATCTAATCTTGATGATTTTTTGCAACAAACGTTATATAATTAATACGATTATGGGTAAACTATACAGTACACTATATTTAGTATAGATCGAGGCCGCAGTTTCGCAAAGGCACAAGCGTGTGACTGTAAGGCGACGGTTGAACGACGGTGTGAGTTCGATTCCCACTCAGAGGAAAAATAAATTATTTTAATTTTCTTTGCTCTAGTACCAAGACAAAAGCGCGGCGTTGAGTCGGCCACTCAACACGATACGCCACGAACATTCAGCAAAAAGTGGGAAACGGAGTGTCTTAACACTAGTTTCCCACTGCCAAGTCGTGTGAAGCAGAGAAAAATGAATATTATATGCTTATAAAATGCAATAATCCTAAGTAATTTATTTCTACCGTCACGTAGGAAACATTCATAACTTGTAGCGGTACCGCACCGCGTCAACAATTCGTTCTTACAAGTGGCGTCGCATTTACATCTGATAAGTATTACTTGAGCTTGCGAGCCCAGTGCTTTTGCTCTAATTCCGACAAGGTTGCTTGTGGGCGTAAAAGCAGAACTTGTATGTCAGTGCGTACTGCTGTGTCGTCGTGACGTGAAATATTTGTGACATTGAAAATGTAGGTGAGTCTGATGGCCGCGGTATGACCGTGCATCGGTTAGCAAATTTTGTGTGATAATTTGTTCTAAAATAAAACATATTATCTACACATTATATTATATATTGTGATCGTTTCATTTTTTTTTAGTTTATTTTGTTAATTTTCATGTTGATATTTCTAAATGATGTAGTCGAGTTCGCCGAGTTCTCCAAGTGCCTAATATTAAGGATTTTTTTTCAACGCAGCGTGTTTGGTTCGATGCCAGAGTGAAGAAATGAAAATATTATTTTTTTTCCCAAGTGAGAATTCGATCCTTAATATGTCGCATATGCAGCCACACGCTTGTGCCCTTGCGCCACGACGGGCGCATTATAGATATGCACCAAGTTCATATCATGAATTTTGAATATATATTTTTTTTAAATGAGAATATTTTGTAATTAAATATTAATAATTGGCTTTCGTTTAACATAAATATTAGTTATTTCTTTGGTTTAATGACAACTCCTAGTAAATTTTGTGTAAGTATCGACAATTTAATAAAGTTATTGCCAAATTAAAATATTTGAGAAAGTATTAAAAATTTGTGTAATATTTTTAAGGAATGAGGCCGTTGCAACGGCACAGCGTATAGCTGTATTCTATAATAGGCGGGGACCGTTGCGGGTTCAATTACCATTCAAGAGAATAAATCATTTTATAGAAATATGCGGCGCTTGGGAAACGGAGAGTCTTAACAATAAGTTCCCTTTGACTAGACTACTATATGCGGCATACAGACAAAGTAATTGACCATTTTTTTTACCACGTTTCGTTGAGTACATCATAAGATATAATTCATTATTCGCTAGAATACTTAGGTTACGTCAAAGACCGTGCAAAGTGGAGTAGGTTATAATATAATGTCAGGAGTAAGTGATGTGGATTATTTACAAAATTTATCTCTTACTAACTCGGTAAACGTCGTTCACCTAAAAAGTTTTTACCAAACATAATAATATTTTTACTAAGAAAATGATTTATATGTGTAGCTAGTAATAGTATGTTTTTTCATGATTTTATTTTCTAGAATATTATATACATAAGGCAATTTTTAATATTACGTTCTTGCTTGTTAAATAAAATGTCAAAAAAATATGGATAAAGTCATTGAGAATAAAACGAGGACACTTACCTATAATTTTTTTCATTTTTAAAATATCATTCAATGGCATGGGTCAAGATAAATAATATTTTTTTAAGGCCGTCGTTGCGCAGCGGCACAAGAGTGTGACTGTACTGACTGACTAACACGACGGTTGTGAGCTCGATCCCCACTCGAGAAAGTGAAATATTTATTTACGTTTATATTTCCATTTCTTCGCTCTGGTGTCGAGGCGAAGGGCGGCGTTGAGTTCTGCCATTCAACACGCAATGCCTCAAGAATTCGGCAGAAAGTGGGGAACGGAGTGTCCTAACACTAGGTTCCCTCTGCCTACTCTGTTGTGTGTGGGATACAGCGTGATTTACATAATCCTTCAAAATAAAACTTAATTTTTAATTTAGTGTCCATAGGTCATATTAGGCTTTACTTTTACTTATTACTGATTGAAAGTGTTGCACACAATGGACATTGAACGATAGTGAAAATATAATAGCGCTTTGAATACTAATGCGAAGTTTAATAACGTGTATGAAATAACAGTAATTACGTGTAATAATTCTTGTTGGGGCCAGTCATGGCGCAGGTGCGCAATGTATGACGCTACAGGTTGTGGGTTCAATTCCTACTTGGTGAATTGCAATATTTAATATTTTCATTTCTTCGTAATAAAAAATAATTCTGTAATGTGTCAAATGGGCCTTATTTTAAAGAGCTCACGAGTATTTAAATTCATATAATAATAAAGTTTTGATAGTATATACAAATATATTATAAGAAATGCACATAAAAGTGAATGCATGTGCTCCTTGCTGTTTAGTTTATTATTAAGCAGAAAAAGCTAAATGTTATACATAGAGAGATCCACAACTTTTAAAATTCTTTCGCTAGTCTCATGATATTTTATTATATTAATGTTTTTTTTGTTTAATTTTAAATTAAATATATAATATATAATTAATTAATATTCTTTGACAAATAACAGTAAGCGACGCGGATAAGTAACCTGATAGTAGGGAAAAGTGTGATATGTGGTTTACTAAGTTGTTACGATATAATTAGAACAATAACTTTCTTAAAAAATATATTACAAAGAAACAATTTCTTTCAAGTTATAGGATAAGTTTTTATTTACAAATAACATGACGTAATTATCGTATCTATTCTAAATTAATATTGAGGTCGTCGTGGCACAGATTTTATTATTATACACAATAAAAGTGACATTCGTGGGTGCTATTCCCACTCTGGGTGAATGAAATATTTTATATTTTTATTTATTTGTTCAGGTAACCAGGCAAAGCGCGGTGTTGAGTTCCGCCGTTTGACACGCAATGCCTCACGATTTCGCTAAACAGTGGGAATGTATAACATAAAATATATATTTTTCACTAATATTATATTCAAACTATTCAGAAAGTGATACTAGACACGTGAGTCATAATTAATATAGCTTGGGTTACAGGATTGACTGCATTATTAAAATATTTTGTGTTTAGTGTTTTATGGGGTCAAATGAAAGACTCCGTTGACATCATCTTTAGTAGGGTATATATAGCTTTTTATATTATCATTAACTGGTTTTAAAAATACTAAAATTATCCCAGTATCAAGTTATATGCTATAACTACGAAAATTTCATATGGTTTTACAATAACTTAAATTTTTATATACAACACACTAATTTTACATTTTTTTTATTCTCTATGTGCTAAATGAAGTGATCTAAATATAAATACACAGTATACTATTATGGTAATATTTTTTGTAATATTATAATATCGGAAGTGGAGTGGGCGACGAACTGTTTATAAGAATAAGATGATCTCGTTTCTCATTTTAGGTCATAATGTGGTCATTGACTTCATGTAGTTGACTTAATAGGCCAGGTTATCTAATAATATATACATTTTTTGGGTTCTGTACCTTATTAGGAAATAACGGAACCTTTATAGGATCACATTGTGGACCGTCCGACTTACAGCTATGAAAATGTCAGAAGCATTGTGCCAATTTTCATGGCAATACAAATAAAGATAAATTGCGAAAATTGATTTTTTTTGTTTTCTTGTAGAAATAAATCATTAGAAATTTATATTTTTAGATCATGTCATATAAATTGAGCGCACATGCCCGCAAACTTGTATAAGATTTTTTCTCGTTGACCTATAATCCTCGCACTCACTGGCTTTTTATATTTATTTGAATGGAAAATATAGCATGTATGAATATATTAAGAATTTGTATTTGTTTTACTTATTGCCTGTTGTATACCTAATGGTACAAGGCATCTATACAGATATCTTATAATTCAGATACATAGGTAGATAGGTAAAAGTAAAAGGTAAGATATGTATCTAATATAAAAAGAAAAAAATATGAATGTATATCTATATCTATTTTAGCGTAGGTGTAACACCATACTTATGTTCAGTATGTATCTACGTATATAAAGACTTTACTTTTAGTATACCAAGCAAATGTCATAGTGTCAAAAATATATTTATATATATATATATATATATATATAAATATAAATCTAAAGCTGCGTAAATCACTTCTTGTAATAGAGCAATTTAAATGTTTTTCACATGACAAAGACGTCACACAACTATATCACAATTGAAACGTTACAGACCTTCAACATGTGCATATTAACTAACAATAAATGTAAAATAATAAAATTTTGTTAATCAATTACCTATATTGTTAGAAATGTAGACCGGAAATTGAAAAATATTTCCTTATATTACGTTCGTGCTGAAATAATCTAATAACCGTTCCTTATCAACTTCCTGACGGATGTGAATTTAATAATTAAGTGATTTATTAATAATTAAACACGATACATCTTTGTAACGAAGTTAGAGAGAAAGTACATAATCGTATGTATTATTAGATAACGTTTAGTTCACAATTGTGATAAGACGCCGTCGTAATGTTGTCAGGAAGTCCAAGACTGAATTATGAAATATTGGTGACAAATCACAGACGCCCCGATCTACATTCATAAGAATACAATAAATACATATTTTATATTAATCTTTATATTTCCACTAGCTTACCTACAACTCACTCAGTGGGTAAACTTATTTATTAAATAATTTATTTTACAATTTTTCCTTATTCAAAATATTTTTCATTTATACAAATGAAATTACCGTCATAATATAAAAACAGGAGATTAACATACAATACACGTTGGTTTTTTTTTACTGTGCTTAGTAATTAGGACTTGGATAAGTACATTATGTTGCGGTCAATTATATTAGCTCGTTACCTTTTTGTAAAGATGCACAACCGAGCGAAACGGTAAAGCGTGTGTCACGCGGTACCGATTCTACTCAACTATTAACGAGATGTCGCAGTGACCCACATACTATTTGTGTTGTTATATTACTTATACTATATCGACCAAGTATTGTAATATCTACTAATTTTATATACATAACTAATGTAGTAATTCGTAAAGGAATTAAAAAAATACTGGTGGATTTCGACGCATAGCATTCCATTGCACTGCTGTTACCTGGCCTTAAATGGCATAGGCAAAGGAATTTGAAGAGCTTTCTGCCATCAATATAACGATATACATAAGTGTAGGTCCAAAGGCTCCCTTTAAAATTCGCGATAACGCTCATGTCTACTGTCCAAGCTCTGGATCTCACCAACCCCGGCGATAATCAAACATACAATAAGTGTGAACGTGTAAGATGTTACGATATACTTACCTTGATTTAATTACCAATACAGATAAGGACTTTTCAATATGGTTGAGGAAATTGCTATTTTTATAGTGAGAATTATAGTTAAAGGACAATTTTTTATAGTTAAAGGACAAATTTTGTTTACGCGAAGGAAGCTGTGTTATAATAGATTTTTTTAAACTTATCACTGTATTCTACATGAAGCAGGGGTAGGTATAGTCCGTTCCTCACTTTCAGTCAAATTCTGCAGGCATCACCACCACTGGCCCCATTTTTATAGTATGAATATTTATAGTTTAATGTCAAGTTTGTTTACGCGAAGCTTCTTAATAAATAAAACGATCAATGCTTTTATTTGCCATAACTTAATATCTACTTTACAAAAATAGCTAAAGGTTAAATTTGTTTTTAAAGTTCTAGTTCTCGGTAATTATAGTTATTTTTATGCACAACCGGACAATACATTTTTTTCAGAACTTAACTTACGTAATTTTAACATTTTTAATTTTTGTTTCGTTTTCTTTTCTATACTTTACATATTAATTTAAAACATTGAATTTTATATACTTCATTTAAGGTCTTACAGGTTCTTACGAAATGGAACACTACGTTTAATGTATGAGTTACCTGCGTCTTCGCTCGCGAAGTTAATGGAAGCCCGAGGTAACTGTTATCGCAGGTACTGTGGGTTATATCGTATATAGGAATTATTAACATGACGTAATAACTATATTTGATAAATTGAACTGTCCAGTATAAATATGAATTTTGAACTTACAATTAAATATATAATTAAAGTAGATTTAAAAATAAATTTTAAATTTTTAATATAAATATTATTTTTGAATTTATAGTACTGGTCTACTGCCCAGCAGTGTAATATTTGTATTTACATAAGTAAGTACAAAGGATTACCCTTAATATTACTAATAAAAATATAAGAATCTGTGAACAAATCTTGTGATTTGTTTTTTATATCTTCTCATATGAATTTATTTTTATATGTTTTATCACTAGCAGATATTATTATACAATTTCTAATTATTATATTTGGATACTTAAATTACCATCGTATTAAGAGTTTTGTTTATCCCTTTATGAAAGTTGAAGTTTGGCGTAAATGATTTACCGAAAATCCTACGGAAAAGCCTCATAAAGGCCGTGCAAAATTGCGATTAACACAAATTCTTTCATATTTGTGTAATAATAATAAGAACTTGGTGACAGATCACTCCGTATACAACAGTAATTTACATTAAGCTTAGCAAATATAATGATCTACAACCCCTATCCTGGGATTTCAGCGGCATTAGAAATTACACGCGAAAAATAGAGTTGATCGTGTGCGCATCCCTACCGCCTATCTAGATAACTATATAAAATAACTAATAAATTTTCAATTCAAAGACGACATTTGACAACAAAATCAAACAAAATCCTAAAATAATCAGCCAATTTTCTTGAACACTTAATTAAATAAATACTAGTATAGTTTAAGCGAATTGGTAAATGAAGATACTGTCTTAAACGATTTAGATATATCTACATAATATGTATATTTTTAACGAGACAGAGATATAAATATATTTATAGTGAGATTATATTAACTATTTATACAAGATATTTATAATTTAGTATTTGCTATATGAGTAAAATTGTTGATAGTAAAAATAAATATCCAATTCGGAATACTAAAACTTTGGTAACCATTAAGGTCCTGTGATATTTAATAAGACTGTAAAAATTTATATTCTTCATCGATTGGGTGATATTCAATCGGTTTTCTCTGTTACGCAAAAGGGATATTTTGTTAATTCTTGTGAATTAATAATGACCGATGTCTGTATGTATACATTTCAAACTTTAAACAACGTTAATATAACAATTTGTAAAATCGCACACAATGGTTTCGAGATTTCAAGAAGAAAAAATTAAATAGGTATATATTTCAGCTTTTGGTGGGATATATGTATGTTAATATTGAATGATTTAATAAAATATATATTATAATAATGTAATACATCTATGTATATATGACAATAATGATATCTCTTTAATAAAGATCACCTGAAATATTAAAATAAGTTTAAGCACATTTGTTTTTTCAGCTGGACTAACGAAAGTAAAAAAGAAATAGAAATAAAATGATTATCATTTGATTTCAAGCGCAATAGTTATGGGTTCGATTACCATATAATAATTTTCCTGTGCTGGAAAGACGCCTTGTTTTGTCTTGTTTCAAATTCAGGCGGAGAACAGAGTGTCTTGGGACTTATGCTTTCTTTGCTTGCTTTGGTAAATTTGAAAGGGCGTGTGATATTTCACATCAAATAATAAGTAACGACTTAATTGCTCTCATGAGATTTGAATAGTAAAATGTAAATAAAAATATTACTTCGTGCGATAAGAGATATCATTAAGAATTATAAATATTAAATGCATAATCGGATTAATAAATCAATAATTATTTTATCAAAAGTGTTAAATTGTCGGTTAAATTCATTTTTATATTTTATTTTACATTTATAAATTCATAATACCAACCTGCAAATGTTTCTAAGTTATTTTTAATGATTTTCGTGTGGATGTAGTATTTTAAATTTATATTCACAGGGGGGTTTTGTATTTATTCAAATTTTACGAAAGTAGAACTAACACTGGTATTGTAAACTAACAAAGAATATTCACAGCATGTTAAAGAGAATCGCAACAAAGGGAAATGAGGTGTGTCCTCAATACTTCCATTTAAACGAATTGTTAGAACAAAAAGATTAGGGGACAAAACGTCGCGTTCGCGATCGCATCGGGCTCGGAGTTTGGCTAATAGACGCGTGTTGCGCACGCGCCGACTCTCTTAAAACTGCTCGCTATTTACCGCCAAAACCATGTGGAGATAGTATCCGTATTCCGCAGGCGAATTAAATTCATTGACGTTGTTATACAATGTACTGCTAATGCATTTTATTGTTATTCAATCACTGAAATGCAGAATTAGATTAACAAACATTATTTTAATAGGCCACGGACGTTAGAATATAAAATCAGCTTTACGCTGTATCCCGCACACAGCAGGGTAGGCAGAGGGCAATCTAGTGTAAGGCACACCGTTCTCCATTTACATGTTAAATTATTTAGTTATTTTAAAATATTTTTTATTCGTGGTAAATAATTAATTTAAAATATTCACCTCATATTACTTGTCTTGTCTACTATTCTTATTCAATTAATCTACTAAACAGATGAAATTAATTTGATACTAAGAAAACTGGAACGATAAGGGTGACTGACGTGCTCTAATTACATTAACGAATATCAAAAGTACCATTATTTTTTTTTTCGTACGTTCCATGTCGTCAGTTATAGGGTTTCGAATCTTAGGCCGGTTTGACCGTATTGTAAGTTTTTTTTAAAGTAATATTCAATGTAATTCAATAAGATAGAAAGAAGATCTACAAAGAATACACATCCGTAGTTGATCGAAGTTATAACGTCAGAAAACATAGATGAAAAATTGTATACCATTTTGAATTTGATTGAATAACTATCATATGTACTTTATTAGCATTATTATCGGAAAATATTAAACGTTCTGTACTTATCCTAATATAAATTATGTATATACCAAATTTCATACTCCTCTGTGCGCGCAGTTTCCTTAAAAAGGGGGACAAATTTATGTACATTTATATATTATGTACATTATCTACAGGTACATATATGTACATAATATATAAATGTACAGTGAGATTCCGCGGTAGTTCGTACGTAGTACGTAGCAGGATTTCAACTTACGACTACTTTGATAACACAGAATATAGTCATAATTTATTTTTATACTTTAATTTATTAAAGAGTAATGGAAATATATCATTTTCAAAATAATATGCGTTTGCCTAATTTTATTTTGTTTATTGTTTTTAACAAAATACTTTTAATAAGCTGCCATCTCTGTAATATTGTTGATAACTTTGCATAAAGTACTCATATTGCTGATAGAGACAATTACTAGTTTGTAAGTGCTTGGTAGATGGCGCTGCCGCAAAAATACCTGGATTCTGCTGTTAACCAATAATAGTTTATAACAGGCGTGATTTTAAATAAGAATTCTAACAGAGTGAAATGTAAAAAATAGTTTTAAAATTTAAATTGTATAAAGTGAAATAAAGAGACATTAATAAATAAAAATTTAGTCCACCGAGTGGGAATCGAATCCACAATCGTTTACACGCTTGTGACACGGTGTTACGACTTCAATATGGATAAAATCTTTATCACACTTATTTTTTATAATTATTAGCTTTCTGTAATATTAAAATCTTTGTTAATATCATGATGGAGATATAAAAACTAACACCTTAATTATTTTGTAAATTTAGTTTATTAACAACTTAAACTATCTGGGAGATTATATGGCAGTGATCATTTATGACTTTGAAGTTATTTAAAGCTACAACATATACCTAATAATATGAATATGAATTGTTAATTTCAATCAGTCATATAGTACAACGAATCATGAATGAACAATTCAAATAACACTATAAAAATATACAGATTCTATACGACGTGTCGCTTCGTCGTTTTTTTAATTCATTTTAATGTTTTCGTGATTCTACAGGATAATAAAGCCATTTAAACTCGTATCCTTTCAGACCATATTTATCATCCTTTTCCGTTTCAGGTTTGGGCACCTCGTCGGATAGTATATTTAAAATTTCTTGATTTATTTTTGGGTGAAATCCTTTTTCATCCGCTACGTAATCAACTCTCGTTCGGACTCCATTTCTACCAGTTACAAAGTAATAACCGATTTTGACACCATTAGTGTAACCTTTTTCATGATGACCATGAAAACCAACTGTGTAATTAAAAGTATACAAAAGGTCGGTCATATCACCTGTATTTAATCCCTTTGGAAGACCATCTATTTCACCTGGATTCTTGTGATAAATGTCCGCATTCTTATCAACTACTTGCATTTGAGCTGCGATAAGAACTGGTTTTCCAGGCGTTTGGCCAGCGCCCGGCTGAGAAGATTCTAACAAAGATGGATTTGGACTAGCAGATTGCAAAATTTCTTCAAAACTTTTAGGTTGGCGATATCCATTTGCCAATGGTGATTGCGAAGTAGCTAATGGTGAATCTACATTCACAATTTTTTGACCTCGCTCGTTGTTTTTTGGGCCATTTGTATTTTCTTTGACGTCAAAGGGGTTGGATTCACCAGCATTAGAAAATGATGAATCGTTTTGATCTATATTAGGAATTTGTAAATTTATATTTGGGGTATTAATTTGATCTGATACACGCCCACCTTGGAATTGTTGTACTTCTATAGACTTAGGAGATGCAATTTCTTGATCATAACTTTGCTTTATATTTTGTCTCGTATGCAAATTAGGCTGAAAATTGGATTTTCCACTCGAATATTGAGATAAAGTCGGTGCACTACCTCCGTTGTTATCGTATATTGATTGTGCTGCGTTAAGCGCTATTCGCCCTGTCACTGTGTTGTGTTGCTGATTTACTGAATTTCGATTATTATTAAGAGATTCACTCGGATTAACGTGGTTTTGGTTCGCGTATGTTTGCTGAGTAGAGTCAACTGATACCGAAGGTATATTCAGTTTAGGATTTTGAGAAGAAAATTGATTTCCAAACGGATTTTTCAATGAAGATTCCGATCTTGCAAAATTATGTAGAGAAATTTGTTTCTGCTCTATTGGAGCTGCTGCTGCTGCTACTGCTGCTTTTGGTGCAGATGTAGTGGTTGGTACCTTACAATGAGAACAAGACCTTGCAGGTCCTGCATTATTTTCTACATTTATTTGTTGTTTATTATTAGAGAGGGCTTGGTGCGTTTGATGCAAAGATATAGAATGACCTTGTCGTATACCAGCAGAAGGGGCTGAATATATTGCCGCTTGATTTTGCTTCATATCAATAGTTGGACCTTTTCTTTCTCCAACGCCAGGACCCGTAGGATCTTTAAAGAAAAATTATATGATATTTTTGTAACATTGTTTAAACGTATATAAGGCAAGAAATCAATTTTCATATAAAAAATATTAAAGAAGTAAAATTATATATTTTCTTACATGGTTTGACTCGAATGTTTTTCATTGATAATATCTTAAAGTTTCCATTTTCATCCGTGGCATATACTGTGACATGGTAAACCCCATCAGCCGTAATAAAGCCGAACTCTCCCATAATTATTCCATTTTCGTCTTAAATAAAAATATTAAAGTTGTGAATAATATATTAACTATATATAAATAACATAATTTACGATTTAATATATTCTAAAAAGTACGCTTATATATATAATATCTACTCGTCTATTTACAAATTCACATTTTTAAATTTATTAAATTTAATTTATCACTGTAAGTATAATATTAATAAAACTATCATAAATATATTTTATGGAACTAGGAATATAATTTACGACTGTTTGATGTTAATGAGTGCTTGCCGTGACTGCTGCTCAAAAAATTGACATAAAAATTGATTCTTTACATATAGGTCCACTGTACACAAGATATTATATTCTTCCACGTTTGTTGAGAGTTACTTTCTTCATAAGAGAATAAAATCTACTAATTTAGTACATTCTATATATTTTATTATACTATAGGATTATTACTTCATAATAATAGGGCGCTATTGCCATTTGTAAGTTAAACATGACGGTTGTTGATTTGAATCCTTTTCAAGTAAATATTTATACTTAAGCTACTAAGTTTTACATAATTATTTCATATAAAAGTTACTGCTATATAGCCTTTATTATTAAAATGTAAAATTGAGTGCAATTTAATTGTTTATCTTACTATTTATTATTGATCTGTAATATAAATAATTATATTTTACCTTTCTTCTCATGTCGATGTTGTTCTCCATCAATTGTAAATCCAAATTCATATGGTCTATTTCCGTCGGTATATTTGTCTGCACCATAAACTTGAAAATAGCTGGTTATACATAAAAGTATACACAAGATTTTTATGGTGGTCATCTGAAAAATAAAAAAATAATGCTATAATTATGCAGCAACAGGCATTCCCGTTTCCATATAAGCCTTGTATATAAGAATGTTACATAGTAAAAATCAAATTATATATATATATAATTATCTATGCTAGAATTATGAAGCTTAACGAAGCGAATAAAATCTTAATTGATAAACTCATTTCCTCAACATGAATAGTAAGCGATGAATCTTGTTTGGAGGAAAAATATAGACATCTTTATTCGATCTTAAAAAATATATATTAAATCCATTCTGACGCTCACACAAATCACTTCAATCAATATTTGATCTAAAGCCGGATATTTCTGTATCAAAGCTAATTTTTATAATAGTATTAATAGCAATGTAGGCAGAGGGAACTTTGTGTTAAGACACTCCGTTCCCCACTATCACCTAAATTCTGAAGGCCTCTGAATTCTGTAGGCTGAACACCGCGATTTGACCCGACACCAAAGCGAAGAAATGGAAATATAAATTTAAATAAATATTTTGAGCCCTCGAGTGGGCATCGAACCCACAACCAGTTGCGTGTATTTTACAGTCACTTGCGCCACGACTGGCTACAATTACAGTATTAACGATTGATATAAATGTAATACAGATTTTATGCATTATTAATGTACGAATGGCTTATATAGACGTTAAGGTGTCAGAACGTCACAAACTCTATATAAATAAATGAAAAACCTTATAGCTTCAAAATAATATTATATCTTAAAAGTAAGTTGAAACTATTGTTTGTTATTATTTAATATAGTTATAAGCGTTGCGATGTTAAATTACAAACAAAGTGTAAAGCTTCAATTTAACGTAAGTAATATATTAAAGTTAATTTAGAACACTCTCATGAAAATATATAATATAATATTAAGTTTCCAAATGTTAAATATATCATTATTATCATGAGAATGTGTGCTGGCCTCCCGATTGGAACCTGTCCGTATAATAATTTGCCAATTAATAACAACTTGCAACTTCTATTCATTTCTGGACTAACCAGTGCGAAGATTATAAATATTACGTCCAAGTATCCATAATCGCTTCTCAAGGACTTTATTCTCTAATGAGTAGTTCTTCATTCCATTCAGCCTATTGTAAACTTTTGTAAACTTTGTTTTGTTTTAATGTTTATTCCACTAGAAATCTCCGAAAAAAAAGCTCTCTCTACGCCTCGTTTAATGAAGTTGCAATATATTTTCTAATAAGTCACCAGGATTGCAGGCATTGTGGAGGATGAAAGTGACGACATCGCGCAGCTACACGAAATATATGACTTCGTATTCTTCGTATAACGCGATGGTTGTGGGTTCGATCGCCACTCCAGGAAGTGTCATATTTAATTTTGAGGAAGTGTAATATGTAATATTTATATTTCCATTTCTTCATTCTAGCATTTCGAGGCAAAGCGCGGCGTTAAGTTCCGCCACTCAACACACAATGACTCCGAAATTTGGCGGAAAGTGGGGGGCGGAGTGTCTTAATACTAGATTCCCTCCACCTACCCTGCTGTGTGCGGGATACAGCGTGAAGCTGTATATTACTATTGTAATTACTATTTCCATATCCTTTTATACATATAAACACCTTATACATATAAAAAATAAAAACGTGATTTTAATACAAATAAACACTTCATGTGAATTCGTCATATAATTTGTTAATAAAGTGATTTTTACGAGCGAATAGTTTCCGTATTACGTTTTCATATGTTTACAATACGAGAACTCTGACAATAAACTAGTAATATTAAATACTTAAAGTTTATTATTATTGGTTTCCAGTTTTCAAATTAATATGAGTTTTTGAATGAATCACCAAAAAGTTCGCAATTTTTTGAATTCTCAGATATTCGAAATCGAATATTAGGAAATTTAAATATAACTACTATAATGCCTATATTTAAATTATTTGGGTCCCTTGTATGTTGCGGTTTTATTTAAAAAAAATGATATTAATTTACGCCAATTAATACGGAATTCCCCTAAACCAGATAAAATATGCATAAAAGCAAATAAAAGATTATATTTAATTTAAGAATTATTACTACAAAGCAAGTAACAAGTAACTTTCAAGTCTTTTTAAATTTTTATTAGAATTGACTGATTTCATTAGAAATACTAAGATCGGGATATGGATTGTGATAATGTATTTAATCAACGTTTGAAAAGAATATAGTTCAAAAGAATGTAAGGATCTAAGTAATCTTCTTCCTCCTGGCATTAATCCTGGCGTAATTTGCCAGGGTCTGCCTTCCTACTTAACCTACTCCACTTTGCACGATCTGTATCGTCCTGCCAATTGACCCAGGCAGCGCTTATCCGGCCTTGGACATCGTAATCGATGCCTCCAGATTCCTGTATAACTCCAATAGTGATCCAAGGTACCTGAACTTTGACTGGCTCGTCCTGGATGTGCACCGAGACTACATTGAATAAGAACGGACTAAGAGCCGAGCGTTGATGAATCCCTACTGTAATTTGGAAGGGTTTGGATCACAATGCCCACCAGATACACTGACTGCCAGATACATTGTAAAGGCCTTCTGCAGATCTAACTGCAGATAAAACAATAAATTCGCGACCACTAAGGTTCATGAAATATGTAAGCAATTCACGGTTATGATGTAATAACTCTACACGCAAATAGTCTATATTTATTAAATTGTAAACATTAGACCCGCTAAACCTTGTTCAGAAACTAAAACTGCCTAATAACATGTAGTAGCTATGACATAATGTTTGACTAATTTTCGATCGAGTGTCAAATAATCGATATATGTTACGACCAAAATTTCTATAAGAAATATCTATTGAAAAAATGAAATAATATAATATAAAAAATATTATAAGTACAAAATCAATAATATAATAATCATTGATAATCGTTTCATATATTGAAAATTAAGGCCTATAAAATTTTACTAAATTGGGAACACATTTATAAAAAAAAGTTAGCAATATTAGCTAAGTTAGCTTGTTGTTAACATTGAATTTATTCACTTTGTTAATAATAAAAAATAATTATTGTTAATTTATAATAAATAATAAAATAATTATTTTTGCATTTATTATTGTAATAATTGTCAAATTATCTGATTGTCATATTATTAATAGTTAAATGTAGGCGAGAGTAATTAGTTTACTTACTTTTTTATTTGTGCATGTGGGATGATACGGTGTGTTTCGCAAACGATCACACAAGACTGTCGATTCTTTCGGCAACGTAATTTATTAATACGTCGCCACAGAGTAGACGAGCACGACGATATTTATAAAAAAACTCTTTTATGATATTTTAGTTTAAATTAACAGTACCCGTAACTAAATAGCGACATGGTCAAATTGTGTTATATTTCTTGTTATTTTTAAAAAAAATTCAGAGTATTTTTGTTAATTACTATTGATTCTATTAAAATCGAATATTTATAGATATTTTTATTTTTTCTAATGTTATATATAACTCTTGGAGACACAGTTTTAGAGACAAGTGTACAGCGAAGAAAAAATAAGCCACTTCTGTTAAAGAAATGTGCCTATGACATTATAATATATGAATCAATTAATAAAAATCATCGTGTCTTGTATATAATGTGTTAATATTTTTCAATATAACTTATAATAAAGGTCCGACTATTCAACTCGACATTTAAAAAACTTTGTCACCTTTCAATGAACTAGGAATGAAGAAATATCGATAAGTTCATTACTTATTATATTTATTAATTATATTTTATTCATAATCAGTCATATGAATTCATCATACAAAGTATTATTCTAGAATATTTTTTTAACTGAATTATTAATTGGTATAATAAAATAGCTCATGTTACTATTATAACTTAACATTCATTATAAAAACAGAACAGATTGCGTTAATCAAGTGGAAGTTCAGTCTGATATAAACGAAATAACGATACAAAAACTTATAATAATTAATAAAAAAATATAGATACTCCTAGTGCTATTTGGGCAAACGGGCAACTTTATTTGGGTAAAAATATTAATATTTTAATATCTTTTTAACAGCACATGGTAATGTATATATAAAGAGGATTTATCCGAATCTTAATGATACAAGGATAATAAAGGCATATATAGCAAAAATAGTATTTAGAATTTAGATCAAAATAATTGGATTGTAATAAGTTGTAGTATAATTTATCGATTCGATTACATCGATTCTATTTTATTTCAAATCTTTCTTATGTTGGCCATACTGTTACCTTTTTTTTATATACTTGTTTAATAACTTTTAGTACTAAATGAAGATGTTCCTTGTCGGCTTAATTTTTGCATCGGAAACGACGCGTTTGTGCTTATGAGAATTTTATTGAAACTAATAACTAAAGGTCAATATTAAGTGTCAAGTATTTACTTTACAATTACCACAGCGATCAAGGCGAAATACTTTGAATTGACGATACTAAAATTGTTTATTTTTATAAACGCATAGATTTGTATACGTTCGAGAAGGTTAACAATGAACATGATAAATGGAACAATATATCGAGTTATATTTATAGTCTGTATATATTAAAAAAATAATGTCATTTATTTAAACAAATATACAATTAAGTTTTTATTTAAAAAAAAAGTGCTTATGCACATATACATGTGTAAGTATTTATCTGGTACTTAACAAATAATAATTTAAATTAAAAAAAAACTGCTGATGACAAAATAAAACTTTATGTGGTGCTACGGGACAACATGTGAACCGTAAACGCAACTATTTGAGTTAGATTTCTACTCTAGAAAATGAATTATTTAATATTTTTCTACAATATTATAATAAAAAACAAGTATAGTAAATAATTGCTATAATTAATAAATATCGCCGACATTCTACTTTTTTTCAAGTGATGGAGAATCGAATAAGAATTAATTTAACGACATAGTATATTGTTTTATGCTTAAACTTGCATTTCTATTTACTGACTAGATCATTTTAAATATTTCTTACATTTAAGGAAGTGTACGTGAATATGCATCCGAGAATACCATCTGAGAATCTTAATCTTCTTTTATAACACGATATAAATAACGGTAAATGAGTTGCTTCGTTATTTATGATGTAGGCATATAAAATGACATTTAAATGTTTCCTAGTCATATTGCCATTATAAACATTAATTAGAAGTGCAACTGATGATGTTCACAGAACGAATCAAGGACATATTTTTGCTTTTAAGTATTTTTGTATCTGGTTTTGGGATCTCTCTACATTTATTTTATAATTATTTTTAATTATAATAGCATAATTTAATTAACAATAAAATTTATAAGAATTTATCTCTAACACTTTTGCATACAAACATAATTTACGCGAATCACTTTTTTCGAAATACAAGATAATTATCAATTTTAGATTTTAAAGTAGCAGGTAGCAGTAGCGTATTCCGCAAGTAGCAGGGTAGGCAGAGGGGTGCCTAGTGTTAAGACACTCCGTATCCCACTTTTCGTCGAATTTTGGAGGCATTCCGTATTGAGTGGTGAACCTCAACGCCGCCTCGAAACCAGAGCGAAGAAATGAAAATATATATTTCATTTTCTCGACTGGGAATCGAACCCACAACCTGTCGCGCTTTTGTAAGCGTGTGATTGTTCACACGCTTGTGCCGTTACGGCCTGCGCCACAACTGGTCTCAATAGTGTAATATTTTTTAATAAATATAAAATCAAATATACAAACAAATATCTAAATTTATTAAATTCACAGATTATGGAAATAGTTTATTTTAACTATTAGAGAATGACATAATTTGCGCAGAAACATGCACTTCAGGAACTGTACAACATCACGAGCCTTGTCGAAGTCATCACGAAACACATTAGAATATGCAAATAAATGAATTTTTATTTAGAACTATATTTAGCATTTTTATGAATGATCAGTAATTTATATGCTTCAGCTCTCTTATGACTATAGTAACGTATAATTTTTTTTTAAATTTATATTCACAGTTAGATTAGTTTAGAATTTTAAACGAAAATTTATTACATTTAAAAACACACACAGTCGCACACTTTGCATCTATGCCACTACGGATTCAAGTAAATATAACCTATAAAAATAGAATTATATGTTTCTCTTTTACAATTTTTTTAGATCATGGAACAATGTAATATCCTGGTATTGTACAGTATAAAAAAGTATTTAATGAAATACAAAAAATACAGACGTCGCGAATATTGGCAATTTATAAAAAAAAATCTTTACCTGGTAACCTTGATCCCGTCAATTTCATTGGCGTTTTGTTAGAAATATTTTAAAGTATTGAATATTAAGTCAAGAGTATAATTTTAATTTTTTTTTATGTATGACTATCTTTTTTTAAATATGATGAAAATTAGAAATGAAAATATGTACACCTTATTGTCGATTAAGACAGAATAATAATTTTGTTTGTTAAAATAAAATAATTTAGTACATTTATTAAAAATTTAAAATATATATTATAAAGATTTAAAAAAAATATATATATTTTAATAATTGTTATATTAGAAGACGTGAACGCCAGTCGTGGTGCCCACTCGAGAAAATGAAATATTTATTCATGTTTATATTTTGATTTCTTTGTTCTGCTGTCGAGGCAAAACACGGCGTTGAGTCCTGCCACTCAACCCTCAATGCCTCTAAAATTGGGCAGAAAGTGGGCAACGGAGTGAGAAATTTATATTTACATGCTTAAATTCAGAACTTAATAAAATTGTCGATCATTGGTACTTTTTAGTTACTGGTGTCGTTATCCTATTGTATTCTATTAAAAAATACTTATTTAGAATTAAAGATGGAGAAAGAAACAAAAGCAAGAAAAAACCAATACGTTGAAACAACAACGCCTCATTTTATTAATAGCAAATGCTAAGGCCCTGTAAACGGTATAATAAAACGAATAGGCATTAAAAATTAATTTAACTGGAATTTAACGTGCTTTGTTATTTAGAAATAGATTTGATTAATATTTTTTTAAATAACACATGGTCGTAGGAATAGAAAAGGGCAGTGGGCTCTTTCCGCTTATGATATTTTGAATGTGCACATATCATATTTGTGCATATATATATATATATTATATTTAGAAAAATCGTCTTGGATCAAAATCTTAAACTTAATGCTTAGGCGCTCAGAAAATTATATATTTGTTTGAAAATAAATAAAATATACTATTATACATAGTTTTCTTTAAAGTTAGTTTAATAGCTCCAGATAGTATTTTAGATTTTAATTATTCAAATTAAGTCATAACTTAATTTGAATAATTAAAAATTATAGTAATTATAGTGGTAATACAACGTCATTACTAATGATATCATTAAAAATAGTATAAAAAAGACCCTTTCCTTGGCTTTGGCATCAGTACTTGCATACCTTAGGATATCGAAGGAGAATTGAAGAGAAGCAACAAAACGCCATCATGAAATTGGTAAATATTTATTTTTTATCTATAATTTAACTACCATTTAATATATTATTTAAATTATAAATTAATCTATTTTGCTTGTTAGTTCTTAGTTTTGTCACTTTGCATCATGGGGGTGCTGAGTAAGGCAGTGGATGAAGATGTTCAATCGGTAAAAGCGGCCAGGCGGGCGATGCCGGCTTTGGAACACGAAGAGGTTCGTGATGAATTTGGACAGTATTCACTCCGCTACGTCACAGCAGAGGGAACTATAGTATCAGAGCGTGGACGCCTTGTTCCTACCACAAATGGCACTGACTACGTACTTATCATTGAAGGCGAAGTTTCCTATATTAATGATGATGGAGAAACTTATATCACCAAATACACAGCAGGTCTTGATGGCTACAATGCATCGGTGACCCATTTACCGAAGGCGCCTGAACCAGAACCAGAACCAGAACTAGGACTGGAACCAGAAACAGCTACAATTGCTTAAATATTTTAAAGTTTAAAATAAATTTACAGTGAGAATATTTCTTTTTTATTATTTATTCCGACAATTATTGTATTTTGTCACATAAAGTTCAGATATATTTAATTAATAAATAACAATAAAGCATCTCATATCAGTGTTTATATAATAATATATGAGATTATTTAATCTATGCATATTTATGTATAATAAAACTGTAGCTCAATTTTCTCTGTTCATGAAAGATGGTCGTCGTATATATGAGAAATATGCACATTTGAGTGCCTTGACTAACGATATTTAGGGCAGATTTACATGCGTCAGGTTGGCCGAGTGGTCTAAGGCGCCAGATTTAAGCTCTGGTTCCCGAGAGGGAGCGTGGGTTCGAACCCCACACCTGACAAATATCCAAATATTCCTCCGGCTTTTTTTTTTAAATTTATTTATTTTATATTATGTCAGCTCCCTAAATTAAATAAATTAAATAATCTTATGACATTTTATGATGGTCTTTATTCATTTGTGCATATTCATAACGTTAATGACGTTTAATAAGACTTCAACGATCTCTGTTTTTTTTTTGTTTTTTTCAGCTTCACGGCAGGGTAGGTAAAGGGAACCTCGGTGTCAAGATACTCTATTCCCCACTTTCTACCGAATTCTGGAGGCATTGCGTATTGAGTGGCAGAACTCAACACGCAACTCAAAAAAATGGAAATTTAAACGTTAGGAAATATTTCACTTCCTCGTGTGGGAATCGAACCTACAACCGTCGCGTTTACGGGCGGCACCCTTGTGCCACTGCGCCATGACGGCCTTAGTAGTATTAGATATTTCTCATTATTTGCATATCATATGTACATCAAAATGTCAAGTGGACGACATGGTAAAACTATCGCAGGAACTACCAGTTCAAATATAATAGAAATATTCTTCTTCTGTTGGATAGCTCATTTATCGAAAAAAAAAATAGTACATAGAGTAGTTTCGGATAGAGTAACCATAGGGCTAACTTATTTCCATAATATGTCGACGAGCGGTGAAGTCACTGTTAAAGAATATTTTTAATATAAATCAATTTATTCAACTTCACATAGATTACACCAAGTTTTATTCGCAAAACTTCAAATGACAATTATACAAATCGATGACACACTGACTTTTAAATATCTTGGAACTATACGTACTGTGTACTACCAATGCAGTTTGACCTTTACGCTTTACAAACAAACACATTTTACATGTCTTATATATAAATAGAAATAATTTGCCACTTTTTTCAATATTTACCATAATTATATAAGATAAAAAATTCTAAATATATTTTTAAATTTTATTCTTAAAATTGTGTAATTTATATTTTAAATTTTGCACAACTGTATTTATAATTTATTAATATTCAATAACAATTGTATATCTATTTTTTTATGTCTGGCGTTTCAACTGTTACTTATTATTTCCGACTAAAGAGATCAAAGTTCAGCTTGATGTGTTCTGTTACTTAAGCTCATATTAGATTACCATCATTAAAGGTTACCTTTAATGATTCTTATGAAATTGAAATGAAACAACGATTATTTTGAAATACTTATTTCAAGAAGCTTTATTACAAAAGTGGTAAAAAAAATATACTATGGTACTAAATACAGTGATTCTCATAAAGGTGTGCGATAAGCAGTTGTTGAGATCGAGTATTAGCGAATGCACTGGTATATACCAAATATTTATTTACATGGGCAAAGGTACACCAGAATTAAATTACTTTTGACCCAGGGAAGTTTTAGGTTGGAAGCCTTCGGGGCCGGCGGTGAACTGGACGGTGTAGTGCTTGCCATCTGGAGCTACGTATGAATACTGACCAGTTACCGTAAGTGCAGCGTTTTCTGATTGTGGATTATCAAGCTTGCCTTGTTCTTGTCTTGACGTACCATCGCTAGTTTCATATCTGTAAAATTTATTTATTTTTGTAACAGTTTAGTAGAGGACATACGTGGCGAGTGTGAATACGATTTCTACTTAATGACTACTCAATTTTTCTCTCTTCCATTTGTTAAAGTAAAACAATATCTCTTGTATTTGCAAAATGTAGAGAAAGGATTAACTTCATTATAGTCGTATAGTTGGTTCTAAAATCAATAGACATTAGAGTTCAAACGTGATGTTGTCATAGTTCAAAAAGAGCATCTACACGCTTGTGTAATAGATAGAATAACAATGACATCAATAAAGGTAATGTCGTATTAAACGTGCCATAGTAGAGTATAAAACTATGTTAATATTAATAAATATAGGTATGTAAATTGTATATCTTCACTAATTTCATTCATTTCTTGTATATTTTTTTAGTGTCGATGGTCACTAAAATATGGAGACTCAATAATTATATATATGTTTAATTTAAGTTATAGTGAATGTGTACTCGTTATAAAAATTAAACCTTAGTTTAATTGTTTTTTTTTTTAATTTTCTCAATGAAAAGATATTTTTAATTAATATAAGTTTACATTTCTAACAAATATTATCAGGACTTAATATTTTTTATATGAGTATATAATACATTTTTTACTTCAAACCCGAGTCAGTCTTACGTTAGTACTTTATGCGTTAAAGATGCTACGACGTTTACTATATAATTAAATAAGTGTACTGCGTAGTATTATTACAATGTAAATTATTAGGAAGAGTTGCATAAGAATATTTATTTAAAGTTTATAAAACAAATATTTACTATAGTTTGTTAATGTCCTCGCTAAAGTGCAATATTGCATATTTCCAATTAGGAAGCGTACTCGAAAATTGTTTGAAAGTGCGCATTGCGGTTACGTGTGTACTTTTCACTTTCATATGTTTCAGGCTTATTTTTTTTCAACGATTATATATAGTAGAAGCCCATAACATTTTAGACGGAGGGACATTTTAGAGAATTTGGGAATCTAGAACTAAGACTCTAGATTCTCTGTTTCGATTAAGAGACTTTCGTTTTCTATTTTTTAATGAATTCTTGAGGCATTGCGTGTTGAGTGACGAAACTCAACGCCGCGCTTTGCTTCGTTATCAGAGCGAGGAAGTTAGTTTTATTTAGTTTATTTTTAACCCACGCCACGACATCCTCAATATAAAAATATGGGTCCTATCTACAGGGTTCTACATACAGCTCAACAACAGAAATGACAATTACTCTTAGTAAAAACACGGTTAAATATTTTGAATTTCTTACGCGAAGCTGTAGCCATCGGGTTGCACATCGCTGTCAAACCGTAGGATTTGTACATCCTGCGGGTTTTGAGGAGCTCCAGCGCACAGTGTCGCGAGCACACAAACGACGGCAACCTATTAGAAATATGTATAATAATATCTTATACCGAAATTATAATTATTACTTTATACTGTAGTGGGACTTTATTGTGATTAAAATAAGCAGTAATTTTAATGATTCAAATTAAATATGAATTTTCTTCGATTTTTTAGAGTTTCAACTTGCTTAATGATTAAATAGACTTTAAAGTTATGCCAACATTAAACTTTACGAGCATCTATTGTTGTGTGAGTTGAGTAACAAATCTGTGGTACACCACATGAAATCCACGACACACTTTCACAATCGTAAAAAGCTACTTAAATTAGAATCCGTCAAAGATAACCTTTGAACTTTAATATAATTAAAATTAAACAAAAAGTACTGGAAACTCACGTATTTGAGCATGATGCTTAGTATTCCTCGTGAGCACAAAATAACGAATGAACAACTAGTGTGTTACCGTCCGTTTTATATGCATTCTGAAGTGCAGCATTTGCAGAAGGCTGACATCATACGAGGATGGTACACGATCCACCACTCTCTGAAGATATCTCATTTTTTATGGACTCTGCCCGACCAAACAGCATTTACAAAGCAAGTAATTGATATTTACAGAGTAGGTTCAGGTAATATAAAAATTTAAAAGTAAGTAAAATATTTTTCAAAACTTTAAAAAAAGTCAAAAGTGATTTATTGAACGTATATTCACGTTCAATAAATCACAACGTTAATTAACGTTAACAACGTTAATTAAATTTATCTAACTAGAGTCGTCAAATATAAACATTCCACCAAATTATTTTATAAATAAATAGTTCCATATATCAAAATTTATCACCTTTTAGTGGTGGTGTGACCGCAGACCTATGGCGAGTCCCTTAAACTGTACTGAGAAACAAATATATAAAAAAATTCACATCGAGGAACATGATCCATTTTTTAGGTAGTTAGTGTAAAAACTAGAGGTCGTAGGGGATCAATCAGCAGGAGCACAAGCGATGGTTCTAGGTTCGATTGGCACTCGGGGAATTGAATTAACTAATTGGACGGGGTTTACTGTTCGGAAACGTAATTAAGTGCATTTGAATAGTATACATGTTCTTCTCATAGTTCACTGTGAAGTACCTAAAATTTATATATTACGTATAACAAGCTTTCTTACAATCAAATAAGAATTATTTGTGTTTTAATTTGATGGATTTTTTATTTCATATTGTTGAATCAGTCTAGTCATTAACTATCTGTTGGTTAGCTGTTTTAGGAATAATACATTTTAGCTATTTATGGACAGCTACGTACTTAACAGATGGTTAATGTAAATGTGTTAGATTATAATATAATAGTTTAATTCAAATTTAAAATTTTAAGGTCTTAAATTGACAAATTAAAAATTAAATTGACAAAAAATTTAGGTATATTTTTATGTTACATAAAAATATGTATATACAGTTAATGAAATACTATTGAATGAGTATATTTACAATAACAATTAAAGTATATTTTCAAGTTTATTTTTAACAATGTAGAGCCTTGACCTTTTTATATCCGATAGTTTGTTATGAAGAGCTTCAATTCAAATCACATAATGCAACCATCATTAAAAATAGATAAATGAAATATTGGCAAAAAAAATGTATTAACTTGTGAAGAAGAAACACAAATTAAACGTATGGCGATATATTTGCTTGTGTTTTTTATTAATTTATTAATGCAGAAAATACAATAAAATAATGAATTAAAAAAAGGATAATAATGAAGGATAAGGGAGATTAGTTGTGGCGTTAGGGGAAAAAGTTTGTGACTGTAAACGCGATAAGTTGTGACTTCAATACTCGAGGAAATATATTAAAATATTTTTTTTCCTCGCTCTGGTGACGAGGCAAAGTGCAGCGTTAAATTCCGCCAGTCAATACACAATACGTCTTGAAATAAACGGAAAGTGGCCAAAGACAGTACTACTGAACACGTCTACTAAGTAACTAGTAGTATTTTCACATATCACACTATAACCAATTTAATGCTGATAAGCATTTTACAATATATTAGGTTTTTTTTGAAACCAAATCTATTGTTGTTAGAGTTGTTTTACAAGATATTAACAATTCTACTAATGGTTTTAAATAAAATCCTATCGACGCCGGCCAAGCAAAACCCGATATTGGATCCCATCATCCATTTATATATTTTTACTAGAAGTAAAAAATAAACGCTATAGTTAAATATTACTGAATAAAAAAGTAACTAAATTCGCCTAAAATATCACCGTCTGTAATATAAAATACATGTAAATGTAAAGTATATGTAGAACGCTTAAATTTAATTAAAATTATAATGACAAGACAAAAAATTACTTACAAATAATAATAATTATAATTTATAATTTATAACTTAACTTGTGTGGAAATAAATGAGTACTGTTACAACATTAAGTGATAGGCAATGATCATTTATATAAATGAAACTAACATATGTATATGACAAGTTAATATATAGTATGTAAGCTTGAACAATGTCGATAGCATGAAGTACTATGAGTATAAATTTGTATGAAACGTCATACTTATTTAAATTTTCAAAATTTTTTTACATTTGTTTTATACATTCAATTCATTTTTGTTTTATACATTTATTTGTTTTGAAGTTTTTCAACTTTGTTATGCGTTATCAAAACTTATATCTCGTTGACCTACAATGATGACCGGCAAGAAATATTTAAAAGATTACAATAAAACCAAATTATAATCATAGGAAAAACTATAATTTGGATGTATACTTAGATTTTTAAGACAGATAAACTTAAGTTTATCAACGTTTATAAATCGTACCCATTGATCTATACTTCTGAATTTGGTACGGAACCTTCGGTGGGCGAGTCCGACTCGCAACTGGCCGGTTTTTTATAACACAAAACAAAATTTAAATCACAAAACAGTAGACTTTCATGAAAATTACAGTTGTTTTCTTTAAGCTTATTGTTTTCATTAAGCCAAGAAACATATTGTATAACGAAGAATATGACAATACATGGATACTGTGTGCCATCGAGATCTGAAATTCAAGACTAAGTAGGTTAAGCCATGCACGCTCGACCTGCACTTTGCACACAATTTATACAATTGACAAATCCTTGTAAATTTTGTGGGTCTCCTTAAGTAAACTGTCTGTCTGCATGATAGTGATTAGCACCTGGTGATGTCAATGAAACCTCCAAACGCATTGTCAATATAAAAATGATATTTATAGCACATACGTTGACACTTCCAAGTACACTCGCTCGGGTCCTCTCCAGTTTGACAGTCTTGTAAGAATCAAAATGATGAAGATCGTAAGTTAGAATATGTAACTTTTATTTTTCACCTTTTCTATTTTGTTCAATTACTTCCCCGTTATATAGATGAATTACAATAATTATAAAGAGTGTCGTTGTTTAAACTATATTCGCAATATATCACATGGGAACTCATTTCTTCCAAAAAATGAATAATAGAGGAAATGGCTTTTTTTAAATCGTAAAACTTCAGTCAAAAAGAAAAAGTATTAATTAAGAAATTAATGTTTCGTGGTTTCTATTAAGTTTGCTCCATTTGTATTAAGTTTTCCAATACATTGCCTACAATTTTAACATTTAAAGAAATAGTTTCTTAATGTTCTGTTCATATCTGCCAATTATCTTCCTAATATTTGTAATAATTGTTCCACAGACACTTTTCGCTTTGGCAGCTTTCGCTCTAGCCTGCGCGTTGCCTCAAGATCAGCCTCAGGCGCCTGTTGAAATACTAAAGCAAGACTCGGATGTGGACGTCAATGGATATCATTTTGAGTGAGTATATTATTTATTTTTTATTATTAAAAATAACGATTAGTTAATATGAATACGTAAATGAAATATTCTAACATGACCAATATATTGGTTTTACAATGCTAGTTAAACTGATATGTGATGAGTGATGATGCACGTTCATAAATATAAAGGTATATTTATTACCAACACAGCGTACAAAACAAATAAACTGAATGTGTTCATATTTATAATTTTTAATATGAACACCACAAGACCTTGTGCATAAAATGTAAACGCAGTAAACAACTCATGTAAATATAAAAGATGAATAACTACAACATTAAGTGTTTGTAAAATTTAGATAATAATTTATGTTTGAACAAGGTCGTAAACGTATACTTACCTTACTCAATAATCGAAAAAGATAACTGATTTTATATGTAGATACGAGTACAATTTAACAAAATTTAATTATTAATTCCTTATTTAAGCAATAATTGGAATAAATAGTAATTCATCTAATATTTTAGATTTGAAACAAGTGATGGTACCTCTAGACAAGAGCAAGGTGAATACAAGAACGACACTGACCAACAAGGACTTTCTGTTAAGGGAAACTACAAATATGTAGCTCCTGATGGACAAAAAATATCAGTCAGTTTCGTAGCTGACAAAAATGGTTACCAGCCCGTTGAGAATAAGGATGGAGACGAACCAGCACAAGCATAAACCACCAGAATAGATTGTACCAACAAATGAGCTAAAACCAAATAAATATTAAATAAATCTAATCAAAAGGGGACTTTTTTCTTTCTACCATTTCACAATTCTGTATAATCCTCTTTAATAAATAATTATAAACTAATTTACTTTTTTCATCTCACTATCAATCTCTTACAAGACAAAGCCAGAAAAAAAACAAAATGTATTTTCTTTGGATGCCCTTTTGGCATCTAAAATATCCTTTGTTACGTTGGTATTTGTTTAATTTCAAAATATCAAATGTCATCGCGTGTATACACGATTTGATGGCTTTAAGTCGATAATAAGCCTCCAACTGTTACAAAAATATGGTTATTTAATAAATTTATTTAAAAATAAATTAGCTTCACGCTGTATCCCGCACACAGTAGGGCAGACAGAGGGAACCCAGTGGTACGACACTCTCACTTGAGTGGCAGAACTCAACGCCGCACTTTTTGAAAATAAATGTATTATTAATTTACACACTCGTGGGGTTACATTCATAAATTAAATGAATGTAGATATGTATTAACTTTTTTTGTACTGTAAGAATTTAAATACAAGACATTATAATTTCTTTGAAAATAAAATATTCATGTTACTTACTTTTAAAGGAATCGTATTTATAGTCAGACAGACAGACAGAATGTAACGAATTACTGACAATCCTCAACTATGCAATGGCGAAAGGTGACTTTTATGACATTAGAGTTTAATCTTCTAGATCCAGAAGCTATAAGTAAATTTTGGCTTTTGAATTACAAAAAGCCAAAATTTACTTAGGATATATCCATTAAGAAAATCTTAAAGTTGCTGACTGATATTGAATTTTATAATTGCGGTATATATTGGTGCAATTAATTCGTGAGCCTTTACTAATGCAATAATGTATATAAATTTGCAAAAGGTAAACTACCTAAAAATTTGCGCTCGCATGGGTAACAATTGCAATTACACAAAAATACGATACATTTTAAAAATTCTTAATTCTTAATATAAATAAAAAGACCCACGATATGCGTTGTCCAAAGATTGGTTTTTATTTAATGAAAATAATAAGTCCAGCCTTCAGGCTGGTATAGGTACCGTCAGCAAGGTTGCCACGAAAGATATTTGCATCAGATTGGACCCTGGCCGAATACCTGGCCTTGATGGCTGTGGTGGGTAAGGACCTCTCACTGTCCAATATGGCAGGGCTATATTGGTTGGCATGCAGCGGTTTCCTTCTGAGAATCAGTTATCCCACTGAAGGAGGTTGCACAGTCGGTGCATTAGTCACGCGTTAGTGCAGACCCTCTTTGCCTCTGTATGTCAAGGGTAAGAAATGATGGTGTGCACATCTATAATCCCCCCACATTAGAGAAGCTACTGCAGGTGAATCGAAGTGATCATTCGGCAAGTTATCAAGGCTGTAGCCTAAGCCCGATATCCTGAAGGTGACATGCGCGGGTGATTTGGCGGCATCTCATGTAGATGGAGTGGATTTCCGCTGGATTTAAGTGGGCCATTGATGATTTTTTTTAGTCCTACATTACCATCGTCAGGCACATTTGTCCTGATAGTCTACGTAAAAACATTTCCCAGTTTTAAAAAAAAGATGAAGAATGATTGTCTACAGATGTTTTATATAGATATAGATATGTTGAGACTTGTGATGGAAAAATGAATTTAGGTAGACGGATATTCTATACTGGAAATGGGCCATAGTCTGACTGTATGCTGTCGTTTGTGTGTTCCATTCTCACTCGAAGAGAATGATTAAATTTAATTTAATTAATTATTACCGTCTCGGATCAGTAAGGCAAGAGTTTCCTATTTGAAAGCATAAAAGACCAGAAAATGGGCATTTTTACTAAAATAGCCTCTAAGAAATAATATTGCTTAACTTATAATGATGTAGATATACCTTAGAACAATATTTTACTATAGTACAAATAAACAGAAATTGGTTTAACAATGCGGTAAAAGCCGATATAACTTTAGAACATGTGTGTACCGACTAAGTTGAAGAAATATAGAAAGATTAATTAAGACCACGCAAGCGAAGTTAAAGGCAGCAATAAGGTAAATTTAAGCGGTTTTCGCTAATAAATTCAATGCAATTCAGCCAAATATATCTTAGAAATCTGCTTATTTTATAAATTTAAATTTATTATTTATGCGATCTTATAGTAATAATCGTAATAAAATAAAAATAAAACATTTGATAAAATTAATCATTACAATATATCATTACTTCAATATAGAAAATAAATAATAAACAACAATAGAACTTAATAAATATTTTTATTGACTGTCAGGAGAAGCCACACGGATTTGTGGTTTGAAGCCTTTGTCATCTGCGGTGAAGGTGACAATATATTGCACACCGTCTGGGGCCACGTAGGAGTACGAGCCTCTCACACCAATACCTTGATGGTCTCCCACAGTGATGAGTTCAGCTTCTTCTTTACGTGACACTCCGTCGCTTGTTTTAAACCTAATAGACACATATTATATACAAGTTAATAATCGTCATAATGAAATTAAAATGGTTGACATTATAAAATATCGTAGCGTAAGTCAATGTCTATCGCGAAAATTATATATACGAGTATGTCTATGTCAGCTCGGCGAAAGGATTATATTTATGGTATTTTAATTTTCAGAGACCAGCCGAGTAACTGTAAACGCGATAGGCTGTGGGTTTGATTCTCACTCAAGGAAATAGACATTTCCTCATTCGGCAAGGAGGTGAGGCGCGGTTTTGATTTCCATTCATCACACAATGTTTCTAGAATTCAAAGAACGTAAGTATAACGGAGGTTATTAACACTAAATTCGCTCTGTCTACCCTGCTGTATGTGATACTGCGTAAAGCCAAAAAGTTACTTGAAGTAAAATGCACAATGTCTGGATGTGGTGGAAAAAATATAACAGCATTAGGTTCTATCTGCCTACACAGCCACATACGAGAAACTAACGAAAAATATATCAAATAACTTCACAAGACTGGCGGTACACTTAATTTATACCGATCGTATTTACTTTGAAACAACTGTCTATACTTGGTTAAACTAAAAATACGTAAAATTCCAATTTATTAATTATTTCATATTTTATTTAATGTATAATAAACATATTATATACATGCATATAAATTATTATAAATAATAATGCAGCTAGCTAATTCTCCTTTGTAGTTATTTTACGACGGATTTTAACGATTTTATCTTACAACATTTTTCAAACAATCAATAAATTCTAAAAGATGTAAGCCTTGGCTTTTTAACATAACCGCATTTCAATATTGTAAAATTCATTCTTAACTTATGTAAATATTCTTTAATAGGTTGTTTTATTCTTCACCGATTTAATAAGTCTAAGCTTACATTTGCCTATGTTATTAACTATTATGTATCAAAGCAAATTAAAGTAACGATTATTTATATAGACTATTGTAATATTAAATATTAAAATTTAGCTGTTTCGTTTGTGTTTTTTTTACATAATTGATTTATTAAGTTAATTTATTAATCGAGTTGTCAAAATTGTGTTATCTTCACAATTATTAAAATGTCATTGTTTTTAGCAGATTTTTGTTTATTTATTCTTATATTTGATTATTTTAATGACATTTTGATATTGCTGATTAATTAATTTTATTTCATTAATTTATAATTCTTTTAATTGATTGTATCATCCTATTTAATTGGATTTTTTAAATATCTTTTAACAAATGTCTTTTAGTTACTAATGAATAGATATTTTTATGTATAACTAAAACGAATAACTTTTTAATGGACTTTTGTAATTGTTTTTTATCTTAAAAAATTATAGTTTCGTATATTGTGTAATACACACGTATTAAAATATATGTAAAGTGATTGTCAAATGAAAAAAAAGTACACTTACTCAAAATCATATCCGTTCGCTCTAACAAAAGTTCTTTCAGTCAAAATTTCAACTGGTGCCTTACTCTCCTGGGCTGATAACAGCACTACCAAGGCGGAGAGGGTAAAAAATCTCTGAAAATATATAATTATATACATATTTTTATCTTTGAAAGCGTTGTTTGACTGTTCATCGATAGGGTCGATCATTAAAAATCTTAGTGTAAACGGATATAAATCTATCTGCCTATTGTTAAATTTAATGACAAAATATTATAATCTATATATTATTTTAATATTTAAAATAATGGTTTTTTTAATTTATAAATAAATAGTATTAATAACTAATATGTTGTGTACTTACCAAAGCAAGCATGTTGTACTTGTGGGTTTCCTAGAGATTTTTTCTGTGAATGATAAAAAGTTCCAAAATATTGCTCTTAAATACATAGTTTGTTTGTTTAAGTTACAACAATTGATCAAATATATTGAATGTTAGTGTGCGCTAGTGAGGTGATAAACATGAGAATGATGAAATACCACCTCTTGTACCAAATTGACAAGGACTCTTGCAAATCATTCACAAATCACAAGAGTCATTCTTAGGAGAGTGCAGTAAGTGACTTTACTTATTAGATATTTTTAGTAATTTTAATATAACATCTGTAAAATTAAAAAAATAATTTATTATATTTTTTTTAATAATAAAATTTATAGATCAGATTTCAAAAATAATTGATTTGATAATTTCAAAATTATCAAATCGACTTCCCGCTGTATCCCGCACATAGCAGGGTAGGCAGAGGGAATCTCGTACTAAGACACTCCGCTCCCCAATTTCCGCCAAATTCTAGAGGCATTGCGTGTTGAGTGGCGGAACTAAAAGCCTCGACGCCAGAGCGAAGATCAAAACTTATATAAATATTTCCTTTCCTCGAGTGGTTATCGAACCCACAACCAGTCGATTTTGCAGCACACTTTGTGCCCCAGCGCCACGACTGGCCTCAAATTAATTTTCCAAAATAAAATATTAAAGATGTTTTATTGTAATTAAAGGGGAATTATAAAAAAAGTCATACAAGTAATAATTTAGTTTAATAAATACTTAATTATTATAATAATTACAACCAAATAAATTATATTATCGTTTTTAGTATCGAATAGATCGTTTTTCTATGATATTTTCTTTATAATAGTTCTATAGCCTCTTCTTCCTGCCTTGTAAGTCATTTCGTATAAGTGTCCCTTATCGTCATACCATCGGACAGCACCTAGGACGTCAAGTGCAGCATTTCCAGTTCCAGTATCCTGCATGGATCCTTGTTCTGTACGCGAAGATCCGTCACTGGCATCATAACTGCAATTTAATGTTTTATTTTGAAGTAAATATTTTATTAAATTAAGGTCGCCGTGCAGAGACATCGAGCGTGTGATAACACAACGGTTGTGGGTTGAATCCTCACTCGGGGGAATGAATTATTTTTTATGAATAGTTTTATTTCTTCATTCTGGTACAAAGGCAAAAAGCTCGGTATAGAGTTGCGTCAATCAAAACGCAATGCCTCTAAAATCCAGCAGAAGTGCCCTACTGTATGAGGAATACAGCGTCAAGCTGGAAAAAAATATATTTTCAGCTACACGCTGAATATAAATTCCGTAAAGTTTAAATCTCGTAATCGTCATGCTTATATTTGATCAATTTACATACATATATATGTATCGTTAATTTCACGTTATATCCCGCATTTAGAAGGGTAAGCAGGGTGGCGGAATTTTGCCTCGTTCGCCTCGTTACCAGAGCGAAGCAAACCAAATATTAAATGTTTCATTCCCCCCGAGTCGGAATCGACCTCACTGCCGTTGTGTAGCCAGTCGCACGTTTTAACCTTACGCGCGCGGCGAACTCAACCTACTAAACCATTATAGAGTCGAAAATAACGTGTTTTTAATAGTAACTGTAATTTTATGATAAATTTGTATATAATTCTGCGACCAAATGACATAAAACTACTGTGTTTTTTATACATTAACAAACCGTCCACGTGTTTGTTTTCTGAAAACGTGATGACAAAACAAAATTAGCTATTTGGATGGATGGATATCCAACGATGTTCAAATTACTTGCACTACGCACAACTTTATTTTTTGTTTATTCCACATAGGAAGCATCTATGTATACAAAAAAGTAAATACACATGTAGATATTGTTGCATAACTTAATAATAATTATATCTAAAGTTCTAGAGAGAAAAATAATTCGCAATTGCAAGAATTATGTGAAATAATATATAATATATAGTCACATTAGATATCCCTATATATATATATATATATATATATATACAACATATGTTATTATTATATATATATGCATTACCTCACATTATAATTTATTTTCTTCTTAAGGCACTTGTGAACAACAGCGTATATTGTATATTCATATACATATGTTTATGTAGGTAAAATAGTAAAATTGTTAAGATATTTTTATAAGAAATTACACCATGTAGTTTTGTTTATTATTATTATTTAGCTTCGCTCTATATCACGCACATAGCAGGGTAGGCAGAGGGAA
>JBAIZZ010000218.1:0-16121 GCA_037355905.1 Heliconius aoede | reverse complement strand
TTTAGCTTCGCTCTATATCACGCACATAGCAGGGTAGGCAGAGGGAATTTAGTATTTGCCTCGTTTTTTTTTAGGTGCCGGGGGCCGGCATCACCTAATGCGAAACGAAGTGGCAAGAGCCACTACTTCACGCCGTCTTTAAATGCCGGGGGTGGTATTAATCCGGTCGAGTCTGCCCATGCGTGTTGACATTACTGGCGATGTGACTCTACCACACGTACTTTAGTCGCCTCTTACGACGCTGACAGTACCAGGGTTCCTATTTATCCTAATTTCTATTCCTATCCTATTCTAAGCCGGGATCACAAGGCTAAAACAGCCAGAGCGAGGGAATGAAAATATTAAATACTTCATTACCACGAATGGGAATCGAACCGACGACGACCCCATTTACAGTCGCATGTTTGTGTCCATGCGACACGACCTCAAAATGACACGACCTCTTCTATTTTTATACATTCTTAATTAACTAAATTAAATTCGTCGTTTCGACGTATATTATGATATATACGATATACAACTTGTTTAACTGTGGGATTTTTCCAGTTATATATTTTAGTTATATAAAAAAAATAAACAAAGTTTTACCGAAACTTTGTTTATTGTTTTAAGTTAGGTACGAGCATTTATATGACTATTTTAAGTGAATCATTTCAAATGATAAAATAAAAACCACCTCAGACAAATTTTATAACAAACGTGAATCATAGCGCTATCCAAATTTATTTATCTATTCAAATATAATAGACGCTCAATATTGTTCTATAATTAGAGCTTTTTTTTTATAATAATGAATTCTTTATTGACGACGTATACGCAGGATGTAGGTTTACTTTAAGTTTTATAAATATAGGATAGACTAAGTATAATTATATTATATATAAACATATAATATGATAGATCTATATTTTAATAGATCTTTATTTAAGTAAAGAGTAAAAACTAAATATATAATCATTTCACATTCAATCTGGTTTGGAGATTACGGCAAAGGGAAAAAGGAAAGTGCTATAAATGACGACCTACATATACAAATGCTCATTTTCGAAAACAATATATAAAAGACACAAGATGTTATTTAAGTGCCAAGTTTTTGTTTACGCATTTCGTATCGTCGCTTGACATTCATTAAGCCATGTATGGCGTGAACGTTTAACTATACTAGTAAGGTGGTGTAAGACGAATAATTTGACCACTGTTTCATTGTGAAACTACTTTTGATAATCACTTTTTTTTAAAAAGTGTTGTAAAATTTTTAGTTTTTTTGCACTGACATTTAGCAAGTTATTGTATATTGTGTTATGAAATTTAAACAATGGAATGTCACCGTCTTCGTATATTATATATTTGCAGTAAATAGGTTAAACATGTTTAAACAAGTTACAATCTTACAGAAAAATCTATATATATATAATTGAAAAAAAAATTGATACAGCTTACAAAAATATTTACAGTTGAAGAAATTGAATTAAATAAGTTTTCTCAGAGTATATTAAACACGAATTTCATTTATTACCTAAAAATTTTATAACTATATTCCTTAAGAAACTACTGTAATAGTAAACCGTTATTTTAACTGAAAACATCAATCTTTGACGCAAACTTAAATTATTACGAAAAGCGGAAGTTTCACAAACACAAACCGGAACCCGTTCCGTACAAATTTCTTGTTGATTGTTAGTCAACGGGAATTACAAATTAAAGAAGTTGACAAACATATATGTTTGCGGGCATTCACCGGTGTGAACATAACTACTATTGTAATATAATATAAATCAGCTTCACGCTGTATCTCGCACATAGCAGTGTAGGCAGAGGGAACCTAGTGAAGGTGATGTAACTTTTTAATTTAATCTCCTCGAGTGCGGATCGAACCCAGTCGCGCTTACAGTCACACACTTGTATCTTTATCGTGCCAAGTTTCATTACTGTATCTCCATGAGAAATACCCATGAGTCGGATTACGCAACGAATTCCTTATAAAATGTAGGAAACCAAGCATAGACGGTCGTATCTTTTTTTACTGTTCTGTTTTTTCCTTTTGAATTATAGCATCCTAAAAGATATTTAATTGTATGAATTATGAATTATTTAAAATTATTAATATTTCATAAAATTTAATAGACTAAACGTTATTTTTAATTAATTTTGTACATAATTTACTATTCTCTTGTAGGTTAATATTTTTTCTGGCTTAAAGAAAATATTGAATTATAATAATGCTAGGACCAATGTAAATTACAGTATTCATATAAAATATATATTTAAATATAAACATAAAGTTGGTAAATATGTACATAATGACTAATTCTAAAATGAATGTAGTAGTTGTGGAAATCCTAAGAATCTGTACTTATATTATTAACGCTTTACACAAATAACAAATATGATTTTTCCATATAAATTCCTACGTTCCTCGTCCGTTCTTTTAAATGATTATTTTACAAGATTTTATGAAAAATTTTAGTCTCTTTTACATATATTCTATTTTCTCACATACAGCAGATATGACAGAGAAAAGTTCCGAGAAACTTCGAAAGCGTGCCTTTTCAGTAGTGCACAATGGACATACTATATCCAGCAACGGAACCTATCACTTAAAGTGGCTTAAATGACTAAAGATAATTACGTAAGACGGGAATAATCAACATATATATTTCTCCTAGTCAGAGAGAACGAAGTACCAAATGCTACGAAAACTATAATCATTAACTACTAATAAGAATCAAATCTTTCGGAACCATTTCATCAAGCACCATCCACCGTGCCACCAAATTTTATGTATTTCTCACGATGATCCACACAAATCTATACTGACGACAATTTTTTATGCTATTTCATTAATGTACATAGCATCTATCGATCAAAATACGGATGTGTAACCGAAATCCATTTAAATATTTGCTTTCGCCAATAACAATGCCAGGTCACGTACTGGAATAATCAAGCTATTACTTGACAATGTCAGGTAATTGACAACGTAAGCGCCTAATCTGTGGATATACCACAGATCACCACAGATTGCATAAACCTTATAACTCGCTTAAACAAAAATACTCTCTCACATCTATTTAATACATTTAAAAATTCAGTATATTTAAAAAATATATATATTTTTAAAATTAAAAAAAAAAATTAAAAGATTTTTAAAAATGATATATATTTTAATATTTTTCTTCTCATTAAAAGTCATCATAATATTCTTCAAATATTGCTGGAATGACCTGTACCTAATTAGATAAAACACAATGATGAACCAAAATAACATCACACGCTATTTTTTTGCGGTCGTTACATAAAACATGTGTCCATTGTTTAGAATTGTTTATGAGAAAACTGTTTCAAAAACATTTTAATTACTTGTAAAATAAAAATATTATACTAATATTACTGACAGAGGTCAAAAAACTTAAAATACATTCGGAGGCGGATATATATTTTTATGTGTCTATATGCGTATACGAAACGAGTGGGGAATGTGGGAGGACGGGTCGTTGTCCAGTAACATCTCGATTAGAGATTATTAGAACAGCCAATTAAAACAATTAACTAACATAAAGTATATTTTATCGGATAACGCTTATCGCGGAACCACGAATTTCACTTTGGCACGAAATTGACTCAGTACTACATGTAAGTTAATCGGTATATGGAAATGAATTAAAGAGAAATAAGCTATATAATATATAATTTCATATAATTTTTCAGCCTTCTGTGCTTTAATTGAATTGGTTGTTGTTCATTAAATTATATTATTACACAAACCATTCTTTATTTTTCGGCGATGTCTATGTTGCAACATGTAATATTATAATGACAAAATCGAATTAATTTTTTTTATATCTCTTATTTTTTGTGAACATATTTTTTCTTTCATCTCATCATTTTAGATGAATTAGTTATCTGTTGAATCTCACAAAACGATTTATCTTCAATGACATTATCATGTAGTATCATGTCAATAGTCTGTTATATTATTAATAATTATAATTGAAACGGGTATACTTAATACTAAACTTAACATAACTTCACGCTTTATCCCTAGCGGGGTGTAGTCAGAGAGAAGGGAGCGACTGACTTCCCATATCATCATTTATAAAAAAACATGAACATATTAGATATATACGAGTATATATGCGCTTGCTAGATAATTAATTATAGTATGATAATATTATATAGCAGTCATTATTTATACGAGGTAAATTTACTGTTAATACTTACATAATATCTATTAATATACACTTTATATTGCAATGAAAATATTTTCTGTATATCAGTAAGTCTATAAGATATTATCACGTCATGTAGTCTTCAATATCATAAGGACTTATTTTAACAACACAAACACTTTTGTCTAAGATAATTGCCGTGAACGGCTGTATCCCGCATACAGCAGGGTAAGTAGAGGTAAGATAGTGTTAAGACACTCCGTTCCTCACTTTCCGCCCAATTTCTCGAGGCATTGTGTGTTGAGTGGACCAAACGCCGAACTTTTGGCTTAATAGTCTTGATATCATATGACATATTTACATTTTTTATGTTGTCCTTAAATTAGTGTGAGAACATATCGCTGCTGCCGAAATAATTTCTATTCACCGGTTACTATTTAAGACGATTATTTCTTTTCATTAATTATAATATTGTATATTTTCTCTTCATCTAATCGATATTTTTTTATACGCTTCGTCGTCTTTATAGAAAATAATATTATATAAAAAAGTACTTACTGAAATTTATAGGAATTAGGCATGTTTGCAGTCTCCATTTGGTAATTTAACACTTGATGTGGTGAATGATTTTCTATGAGAGGACTGGCCTCTAACAATTGCGCTAAGGAGGTGATCCCTACGATCTGAAATTGTGACATAGTTAAATTGTATTACAGGCATCTTAAAGGAATAATTATAACTCGTGACTCCATTAGTACAGACATTGGTGTTTCTATATTTTCTTAGTAAATGACACTAGAAAAAACATTACAAAAAGAAAAACATTATATACTAAGGTGTGGATATTATGACAACATAATTATTTTTATAGAAAACCAGTTGGGATAGTAGCATAACAAAGAATTCGACCTTCTCTTAACGATTCTTATTTTTGAAATTAAGTTTGAGACTAGTGTGTTGTGGGAAAAAATCGTTTATATTAATATTTTTGCCAAATATATTGATTGTTTTTTAAATAAATTATTTCTAATTCATAAATAAATAATAATAATAGTAATAAAGCGGTAAAGATATATGTAAATGTTAAACTCAGTTAACATAAGCACGAATGGCATACATTCTCTGGCAACGATTAAGCATAGAGCACTACTAGACAAATGAAGTTTTTGCGACATGTCTTTAAAGGAATAACGTAATCAATGGGAAGGTCGTCGGATGTAAAGTTCAAATCACTATTGTACTATCATTAAGCATAATTGCATTTTATGTAAATATTAACTTATAGGTAACTTATTATTTAAATAAAGCAAAAAAAAAGAAAAAGTAATTACCAAAATTAGCAACATCTTGAAACGTCCGGTGACAGAAGAAGCAGGTGACTTCCTGAACGGGCTATAGTCCGAATGTGTTAACGGTTTCGTAAGTTCTCTTTATATAGTCGTATATAAAGAGTCCCCGATGCGCGCGCTGGCTGGCCGTACACAGAACGCGAGCTGGCCTCCGCTTGCACTGAAACCAACCTGAGCCAATTCTAGCTGACCATTAACATGAGATTGACACATGAATGGTCACACATGAGTGGGCTTACTGCCGTATTACGTCACTTTGCATCTTCTTGTTGTTAACTAAATGCAAATTTTAAATGTAAAAGATACTTGATTTGAAACTCGTTAGGTACTTCACCATGTTATTTATAAAGAAATTAACTTTATAAAATTAAAACTAGTTTTGAGATTGAAATATTTGACTAACTAACTGCAAGTGCCTAAAGTGATTTTGGAGATTATAATTAAAGATAAAGTTAATTTAATGTCTTTAAGATATTAAAGATATTAAAGTTTAAATTTTACGAATATTTTAAAGGAAATTTTCAAAAACTATACATATTTACAATTGTTTTAAATTAAATCATGAGAAAATCTTAAAATAATCTTTATTGAATATTTTTTAATATTTTTCCATATCTGTGATCTCATCCAGCATAGCATCTCTCAAGTCAGTCAAAGTTATTTGATAGATAATAAAACAAATATCTGTCATTAATCTTAAAAAAACCTAAAAGTTTATTGAAAAATATGTATTTTAAAACATCATCTGTAAGTTGCAAATAATATGATATCATAGTAAATTGAGTATATTATTAATGGCTGTGAGACCAGTCGTGGCGCAGGTGCACAAGCGTGCGATCGTATACGCCAAAGGTTGAAGGTTTGATTCCAACTTAGGGAAAGGAGGAATTTAATATTTATTAATAATTTAATATCTTCCATCAAGGCAAAGCGCGGCGTTGAGTTCCGCCACTTTACACGCAATGCTTTCGTTCCGGCGGAAACTGGAGAACGGAAGTGTCTTAATGAGAACAGAGTGTCTTAACACCAGGTTCTTATGCTCTCTCTGTCCACTCAACTTTGTGTGGGATACAGCAAAATAATATAAATATGACATTATTTTATGGCTTACGATGATTTATGCTTCAAACAGTTACAACATATGTGAAGTTTATTTTGTTGTTTGTTATTTATGCAAATTGAAGGACGTCCTAGATGCCTTCATATTTAACGACAGCGCTGCGCTTGGAATTAAGTATTGCAACAGTACTTTCACGTAAATGTTAACATATGTGGGTAAGTGGCGGCTGCTATCTATATGACTCATATAACTGACGAAAGTAAACATGTTTTGACATTGCTAACCTACACTGCTGGCTCCATACGCTTTATCTTTCAGTCAATTTTATTAATTGAGTAATTAAATAATAAAGGATGAAGTTTATCCCACACACAAGAGGGTAGGCAGACCTAGTGTTAAGACACTCCATTCCCCACTTTCTACCGATATTTATATATCGGTATAGCGATATTTTATGCTGTTTGTGTAAATGTTTGGTAGCTGCTTAATTACACAAGCCAAATGGAACTACAAAAACAAACGATTACAAAGAAAAAAACATACACAAACAAAAAAAAGTTATAAAAACTTATAAATAAAAACTTATAAATAAGAAACTAATTTTTATTTTCAAATTTTGAAATATAACAATACAAATTTAGTTTAGTTAAAAAAAACAAATTTAGTTAAAAATTTAGTACAAATTTTAAATTTGACATCTAGGTTCCTTGGGTAGAAATGGTAGAAATGATACAATCCATACAAACGAAGTTCCAAATAAAAATAATATATTTTTAAAAATAAATAATATAAATTTGAATGTTGCAACAACAAGACAAAAAAGTTTGAAGCGTTTCCATTTTTTCTTTAATTTTTGTATTAAATAGTAATAAAAGTACAGTAAATTATAAGCAGAATCGATTAAGATCCTTATCATTTTAATGTGTAAAATATTTTTTAAATGTACATGTAAAATAAGAACAGAGTGATATATTGGTAGGTTCTCCGTTGCTTTCTCCCAAAATAAGAAAAATATGCCAAGATAAAGTAACAAAGTGGCTAATTCATCAACTTAATGATCGAATCGTTATACGGTTTGATTTGATAATTTGACAAATAGATAGAAATATCGCCGAAGGCATCCGCTGAGAAAGGTATTTCAATGTATGGGTAAAAGATACATCCCCATAATTAATTCTATAATTATATTAATACATTTATGTTTATTTTAATTAAAAGAATAAGTTTAGCACAATGTTTGCTGCATTATTATAAAGTTATGTAGGTATATAATGTTTTACGTCATTGCAGCGATCGGTACCGGAATTAATAAAATCTATTTATTTAGATTTCTTTACTCACGTACATTACTAAGACGGATGCAAAAGATAATTAAATATTAAAGCATGATGTTTAATATGTCGTGGACCGCTTATATTATTTATCGTGTTGACATGTAAAAATTTGGCGGGGTACAAAAATTTGTACTTATTTTTTATTTATGTGTGTAGAACATGACTCTACAAAGCGCTATTTTTTTCAAATTTCAAAATATATACCTATATCTTATTAAATCTTTTTAATATAGATTTTTTTTATTGAAACTTTTAAGCTAAAGCAGGTGGAGGCAAATCTTTATTGTTTTATGAAGATATGTTCTAATCTGCTATATGTATATAATAAACATTTTGTAGGTACAAAAGGATTTACGATAGTGCGAAAGATCAATGAGTTCACGTATACTATTTAAGGCTATATCAATAAACTCATACTATTTGCGTGATGTAAGTATTAAAGTTAACATGTAAATAGGTAGTTCAATAATAGGTATCATAGATTTGGTATATAAGGTAACTTTTAAAACTTTTGAGGCTTACCTACCCGGCCGCAATATTTGTACGCCCTTTTATTAATAGATAATAGTTTAGTGTCTCGACCAGAAATAAATGTATACAAATACATCGAAAAATTTTAAAAATTGTGTACAATAAAATATCTGTTCAAAGCTAAAGACGAGGTCCGTTCGAAAAATATCTCGAGATACGCCCATGCTTACTGAGACAGCGTTTGGTAATGGCTGTGCGATACTCAATATTTATAAATGACCTGAGATTAGATAGTAGTTTCTTTGCATGTTCTGCAAAAAACTATCTGATGTATATATTATATAATAGTTGAAATAAAAGTAACAGATTTTTTTATTATATTAATACTCATATATTTGGTTACGGTTATTTCAATTTTTGGTATATATTTGGAATTATGTATTAAATTTAAAATTAAAATATCAATCATATTTTGAATTTCTTAAACATTATATTTGCTTTACTTTACATTTAATTTTACTTTTAATCTTCCTAAAACTTAAGTAAATACTTAAGTTAGATATTATTTATTAAGTTACAATTTACAAAGATAATATTAAATTACATTTGGAAATTTTTAAAATCTACTGATTGTGATAAGAGTCCCATATCAATAAATTTTTCAGTATCTTTCAAGGTAGAGCAAAAATAATGATATAAAAAGGTTGCATTTTATAACAAATTTTATTGTAACTATATTTTAAATTAGCATCCATGGACGCCCATGGACTTGTAAAACTAATTAAATAGTAAAAAAATACAAGGGAGTTTAATATTTTAGATTTCTTAGTTTTACACAATACAAAAGAAGATATAAAAACAATTTATTATTTTAAAAGTATTTATTATTGAGGTCAATACATAAATGTTAATTTTTGAATAGAGTATTTAAATTAATTTACATAAATATAAAAAGAAAAATATTTAATGTAAAATTTACGAACACATACTCGTATATCGATATTTAGTATAATATTTTTTATTATATTTTCCAATTTTTTTTTGGGCGTGATTTCACATGTATATACAAACTGCATATGCTAGTACAATTAATGAAAAAAAAAATAATAGATAAATAGAAATAGGAAAATTAATATGAGTAAAATGGTATGACTTCTCCCTTCAAACTAATAATCTGCATTTTTGAAAAATAATAAATTCTAGTTATAAGTAGCTTGAAATATTCACAATTATTTGTCATCCGCAACTTCGCTGCATTTATTACATTTAACATATTATTTCTGATGACCACCCGTTGTCACTAAAGACAAACTGCTGTTTCCGTTATAAATATCTAAGGATAACCAAGAACGTTGACGTCATGCTGTATAGCCTTGTTCTAAGGATTAAAGTGTTCAAAATTATCCCTCTTATTGTTATTAATATTTATTTGTATTATAAATGTGAAAGTTAATGTAAATTGTTATTTGTTCCATTTTCCCACAAAAAAACTGCTGAACGAATTAAGATGAAACTTAACAGTAATTGTAGCTTTTATATCAGAATAATACATAGGAATATATGTAAAAAAAAATGTATAATTTGTTTATAATATAAAGTTATAAGAATAACTGAAGCTTCATGTATAAAATGTAAAAAACTGGATTGTAATTGCCAAATATATTTTTGCACTTCTTTGCATTTTTTATCTTGAATCTGATTCTTTATGTTATGTTTCGTCATTATTATATTATTTTATTTTACTAAAATATATTTTGTATGTTTTTGCAAAGTATCAGTAAAAAATTTGAGAAACTCAATTGTATAAGATTACCTATCGCATGTGCTCATTAAAAACGAAATGCATTTAACTGGTTTCAAGTATTTCACGCAGGTCAGTATCACAGATATTTGATTCATTTCCTTAATATGAATTTAGATCCGGGCGTGTAACCCGAATAAGAGAGAAACTCATTCTAAAAGAATTTTTTGTTGTTATTTGTATAGCTTCCTGGAATTTTCCAGGTGATAAAATGGATTTTAAAATTCTATTATTTGTTATATTTTCATTCTTCTGGAAGCGTTAGCATATCAGATCTCTCGAACGCCTATATTCAGAAAACGTTGCAAAAAAAGAGAAATTCTTATGTTACCATATATATCGGCTTTGGCTCTAAAACGAATATAAATAATGTGGAACACGACATATATTATATATGGACATCAATGATAATATATAATATATGAGCAAAGATACACACGTGTCTATTAAATTTGATACAGCATTGTAGACGGTGCCAAATTAGGACATTCCGGAGCACTTGGGTACGTTTTGGGCTCGGTTGGAAAGCGAAATAAATCATTTCGAGGCCCTACTTGTGAGATAAGGAGCCCTAGATTCAGCTTTAAGTGACCATGGCAAAGACAATATTCAAAATGGAACAATTGAAACGTATTAGTATTGGGGCGATGAAACTGAGGCGGTTGTTGCGCAATGCACAAGTGTGTGTGCAACTGTAAACGCTACGGTTGTAGGTTCGATTCCTACTCGGGGGAAAATATTTAACATTTTAATTTCCGTACTCTGGCCACAAAGCCAAGCGCTGCGTTGTGTGCCGCCACTCAACAGGCAATGCTTTGATTATTCGACGGAAAGTGTCTTAATAGGAAACAGAGTGTCTTAGCACTAAGTTCCCAGGTTCCTTGTGCCTATCCTGCTATGTGTGGGATAAAGGGAAAAGTTAAGAAAAAATTTTAAATATATGAAACAAAAGTTAAATAAAGTAAAAGGACCAACGAACTCTAAATATGTATTATTAGAAAAGGAATTCTTTTTACAGTCTTCTAGCATAATAAATTGCATAAACAGGTGAGGCAGAACCAACATACTGCACTATATATAAAATTGAATAACATCGTAATAACGTATGATGTTCTTGAAATCTTCTTGTATTACTTTGTAATTTAAAATACAAATTTATAATATATGTAGGTACAGTATATTAGCTTAAAGTATATTATTTATTAAATGTACGTAGGATATTGCAATTATAATGCAAATCGTGAATCTTGTAAATGAAGTAACCACGGAGACTTGCAGTCAATACAATACAATTATATATTATATACATACGTCTAGAGTCATCAGTACAGTAGCAATCTATACATACTCTCATATATAATCAAAATAAAATCTTTTTTTTATCTCGAATAAAACGATTTTAATAACATTAAGATTTTTAACCTAATAAAAAACATAATTTAAAAAAATGGTAAGTTAACAAAAATATACGCCTCGACATTCATTTCAATTTGCTTTTCATAAATAGTTATTTGTTAAAAGTTCATTTTGCTTCGGTTGCGCAAAGCGCCTGCATGAATTTTATTGTAATTTTGGTGTAAAAGTATTTGCATTTAGTTTTAATTTAATTCGTAAACATAATGAGTGTCAAAACAAATGTATCTTACTTATCACATGGTAACGTTTTGTGTTTTCGTAAATTTGTATGATTTGTAAGATGGGTATTAATTAGAGGCTGTCGTGGCGCAGTGGTGGTGGGGAACGGAGTGTCTTAACACCGAGGTTCCCTCTGCCTACCCTGCCATAATATACAACTCTCTTTATATCACTTTCATCTATATTATAATATAAACTTATATATATAATTTTATATTTCTTTTCTTAAATAGTGCACTACAAAGTAAAATAAATAATGTAAATAAATAAATATTTGGAGTTTTTATTTTTAAAGTCAGGCTACACGAATTCAATAATAAATAAAGGAGATTACAGGTAAAAATTGTTTCATACTAAAAAAACAGTACGACATAAATTGTTGGTTTTATAGTAAATTGAAAATGTACCTACATACTGATAAGAAATAAAAATAAATATACATATACAAATCATGAACTCTTACACACAGATTATGTTGCGCTCGTGTTTGTTGTTTGTGATTACGCAATTTCTCATAAATATATTTGTTTTGACCGAAGAAATTCAACTTAAACCAACAAGGTACGTCACGTACGTTATGCACGATTAATAATATTAAAAAAAAAATACTTAGAACATTTTATGTAGGCAAATATTTAAGTTACGCTTAATAAGGATTTGGAAGAATTTGAGGCGCTACTTATGAGTGCATATACATATTTATTTTGTCTCTTTTTATTTTCTAATAATTAAGAACTATATTCGCTTGGTTACTTTCATTATTAAAAGGACATGAGCATTTCAAAAATATAATAAAATTATTGTAATATATCTCTTACATTTTTCTATGTTTTTTGGTAATTGCAAATGTAAATGTGCTTTAATTTCATTTATTTATTAGTAATTACTATTATTTTAGTTAATATATATTTCATTCTTTCAGTACTATTAATACTAGTATTATCGTAAATGAAACAAAATACATTAAGATCCCTAAACGTAAGGCAGTACTCATATTAAATAGTCATACGGCCCTGCGTCAAAGCAAAAAGAATAAAAAGTCTAAAAAAATTAGTAGTTTACTATATCAAGAGTATGATGACCAAGGAAAAATACTTAATAAACATGAAATGTATAATTTGGACGATGTAGTGGTTTTCTTCAAAAGTTTCTTGGACACGGAAGTTTGCTATGAAGAGTGTTAAAGTAATAAAGTAAAAAATAATTTGCGGTAAATACATGTGTATGTATTTTTTTAAATAAAAAATAAACACTGTTTTATAATATTATTGAATTACCTTGTTTTATTTTACGAAATATTTTTTTGTGTCTTTACACCAATACCAATAAAGGCTTTTTTTTGTATTTTCATAAAAAAATATAAACAAAAATAATTTAGGTGTATTAAAAACCATTATTTTATTTTCACTCTTACTTTACTACCGTATTAACGGTAAGTCGAGATTTTGCAACGCTGTTTATGATTGAAAATCTTATTTTTCATTATCTACTATTTATATATTATGTCGAGGCTATTGATCTCGTATTTTTTATTCCTCGAGTTTATTGCCTACGAATTTATTGCCTATATTTTTTGTAACGTTTAAAAATATTCATTACTTTTTTGTTTTCACTTGCAGTAGCTTGATATAAAAAATATAATAAAATGTTATATACAATTTCACTTTATAAAATTCATAAAAAAAAACGACGTTTGGTTACTTCACTTAACAGTTTATATATTAAAATAGCCAAAAAAACTTAGTGTAAAGTGTAAAGAAAGAGTGACGTAGCTCAAGGTTTTCCTCCTAATTTATATGACGCAGGAGACGAATGAAGACAGATCTGTCAATAATAATCATGACTTCATGCGCAAAAAGTTTAATGATATATTTTTTATTCTTTACACCGAATAACAATCATTTTCCGAGCTATTGGCTTGTAGGTTTTAAATTATTTTCATTAGTTTTGGAGTATTAAATGGAATTTAAATGAAATTAAAAGATAAAAAATCTCTTATTTATTATTCAAATCCGAGCATTAGTTATTGACGAGAACGTATGAGGTTTAGAAGTTCTAGTTCCTCTAGCAATTTGGAGAACTCAGAAATGAAACACTTAAGGCTCTTTTCTTAAACTTATTTCATAACGAATAGAAGCCGGTCAATTAATTTAAATTCAAGTCATTAAATAAATTGGCATTTTAATATATTAAATAAAATATCACATTTTTATTTCTGATACAGACTACATACAACCTACAAAGGGTTTTGCACTCGAATGCTTAATGATTACAATTAAATAACTGAACTGAAAACCGGACCGACAAAATATGATATAATTTTTTTGTCATTATTTAAAAAAGCAGAAAAAAATTTAGAGATAAATAAGTAAATTATGGTAACTTGTAAACGAATGTTTTCTTCTATTTAGTTATAAAAAGAATCACATGTAATATAAATAAATAATTATAATTATATATACTTTATTATCTGTATCACTTTCAGCCCAAGAGCGATGCCACTACTTGGGGAGGTACTGCCATGCGATTGAACTCATCATAATCCTGAAAAGTAAAATTTACTTATATTGTAAATTAACTATTTACTTCTATTATTAGCATTTACTTTGCATTTACTTGTAGGCCCTTATCGGAAGCAAATTCGAAATGTGCTTATATCTTGTTTCTTTACAAATATTAACTGCTTCCTACTTGTAACACTATAATATATAGTTGAGGTCAGTCATGGCGCAGGGGCTCTGCCTACCCTGCATTATGCGGAATACATACAATACAAGCTAAAAAAATAAAATAACACTATAATTTCCATTAGAGGCCGTCGTCGTGCAGTGACACAAACCAACCAGTTTTGGTACCAAAGAAAAGCGCTTCGTTTAGTTCTACCACTCTGTCTCCAATATTCGGCTGAAAGTGAGGAACGGAGTGTATTACACAAGTTCCCTCTACCTACCTTGCTAAATACAGAACACGTCCCTTTTTTTACGTAGTAATAACCAAAAAAAATATAAGTAATGAAAAATATGACATAATGTGCATTTAGATCAAATCTTTCTAGTTCAAAATGAGTAGAAAATTTCCCCTTTTCTTATAGTTTTGCTTCCAGTGGTATTTCCTAAGAGAACTTGTAAAGTTCTACGTATATTTTATATAATAAAAAATAATAAATGAAAACAATACCATAAAAAATACATAGATTACACATTTAATAAGCTACACTAGCGCGTTTTTCTGTTTTTACTTGATTTCCAGTGCACTTTAAGTATAAAACTGTAATGTTAACTATAATATATAATTGTGCGTAGTACCTACCACGACATCAGTAGTAGTTTCCATCGGCGTTGTACTATAATCAGTATGTCCTTGTGAATCGGATGTACTTGTTATCACAGATTCGGTGGTAATTTCATTTTTTGAGATGGTTTCAGTTGCGATATTAACAGTTGGAGTAACGGTACTTCTGGCAAAAACTGGCGCCGACGCCGGTCTATTTTGTTCTATTTTCAAGTCATTTTCCAAAAACATATTCAAATGTACGTTTTGATTTGGGTTAGATTCATATTGATATCTATATTTTTGTATATGCGACGATGGAATGAACAGAAATTTTCTTGCATGTGGTGGACCTGGAACTGGCAACAAACTAAGAGTATTTCGTGGAATCATGTCATTTTATGTGTAAAAAAAGTATATTATACATACATTTTCTTCAGCCCCATCTTAGGAAAACCGATATCGTGGTGGTTCCTCGTAAAATGCTTCATATAGACAGACATTTGATCGTAGTTTGCCGTTCCATCAGCCAAACAAAGAGTCCCAAGCAAAAATAGAACAACACCTAGCAGCGATACCTGTAATTTATATACGTACTTATTTTTTATTAAATATTTTTTTATTACATGTGACTAAAGCGACAGTGTGGTTCGATTCTTACTCGAGGAAGTGTAATATTTATTTACGTTTATATTTCCATTTTTTTTGCACTGGTGTTGAGGTAGAGCGCGGTTCTTCCACTGAACACGCAAATGCCTCAAGAATTCGGCAGAAAGTGTTACTGTGTGCGGGATTCTATAATAAATATACAAAAATAATAACTTACCATTTCGAAACTTTTCGCTAAGCTCGTATATAAATAAATGAATACAACACTTAAAGCACAGATAAAACCGATCCGAGCGACGGCACAACGATACCTAAACCTTAACTGAACCGTTCGGCGATCGAATGCGCTTAAAACGTAACTGACCATCGGCAGTACTATTTTGAATACAACATTTGTTACATTCGTTCTGTTTTTTTTTTTTT